>JAQBSW010013937.1:0-12729 GCA_029291075.1 Eudiplozoon nipponicum
AATTAATTATGAATAAAATTATGATGTATATGGAGAACACTTTCATATCTCAAAAATATATATCTGAAACACGGTTTTTACTAAAATTTGAGTTCAGTAAACGGAGGATGAACTAGATAAACCTGGACATGATGAAGATTTCAAAGATTTATTTTTAACTTCACATATACAATACGTAACTATTTATCACGCTCTCCGCATTAACGTTTTAATATTTCTGCCAAATTTTATTTTTTAAATTTCAGAGTAATCTGTTAAAAGTTGTATTAATGTGTTTAATTAAGGTTTCTCTTTTAACGCGTTCTCTGAACAGATTATCCAGGAGGAAGTATTGTTTACTGAAATGACTAAATTTTGACAAAAGTATTTAATAAAACATTTTGTGTATTTTTAAAAAACTGAAACGTTTAGAAATGCTTATCTTATTGGGGATTATTTGAATTTATTTGAAATTTCTAATGGCTTATTCTTTAACAAGTATGATGTTGGAGGATTATGCCGTATTATATTTACTAGATGGCAGTTTATCCACCGATATAAAATTACGCTTTTATTATTAATTTTTCAAGTGTTCTTTCATTAAACCGTCACATTTTCAATTATTCAGCTCACTATGCAGTATTATTTTGCTTACAATCCTGTTAGAATATTCAGTTTTCAACTTGGTCTCTATTATATAATTCTTTTTTAATCATGCACATTTTCGTTCAAATATGCATAATAATTCAATTTTACAACAATTTTTGTGAAAGTTACAATTTTAATTATAAATCTAGTAAGTCTTAACCAGTTTGTCTTGCTACACCCAAAATGAATGATGATAAAATTATTTGCGCATTATTTTGTTGAATTATAACGTAGAAATTAATATGTCTCTCTTAGAAACCAATATCCTCACATATTCTATGTTAAAACTTCGAAATTAAATTCAACCAATTCACTAATTTACAGGAAGTGTGCGGCATAAACTGTTTCGTACACTTCTCGCTTACGATATTTCACTTTAATGAATTATAACTTTCAAAAAATTCTAACCACATCAGCCGTTCTTCTTTATTTGCAAAAATAAAATAAATGCTATAATGAAGATTTTTAATTCTCCGAAAATTGAAAAATTAATTGGTTGATTCTGACCTCTGATTGTGGACTGCTAATCGTGCGCCGTTTAACTCAGCAACGCGTACGTTTATAGAAATGTTATTTATACACATATGCGTAGTTTTCCATACAAGTTGAATTCGAACTTTCATCAAACCACAAACTGTATGACTCATCTAACTCTTGATAAGAAACCGTCCACTGTTATGAAATTGCCGTCTCACTTCTTAAAATCTAACCAAATAAGCGCTTTTTGCATTATTTTGGATTGCCTTCTTCATGCTTCAATTTGTTGTCTGTTGTCTAAATTGATTACTCGTTGAAATTTGTGATTGTTATGTAAGCGCCCCTGTTGCAAGTAAATGCCGCGACATTACAAAATAGTAAACAAACCGTAGATAATAAAGGGCAGTTACTGTGGGTGGCCCTTATCATGGGCAGAATTGCGTTCTCCGGCAACTGCCGAAAATTTTTGGTAGTGTTGCAGTGTCTAGAAGTACTCCTTGACATTGGTGTTCCTTCTTGTGTATGCACGGAGATAAGCAGAGATGTCGAAACCAGAGAGGTGAGCTGCTGTTCGAAAGTTCAGATTTGTCTTGTTGAAGATCTGCAGCAACATCGTGGTGGCTGGCACACGTAGAAATACGATTAATAGATAATCAATTACGTATGACTAGTTGTGCATCAACAAGAAGATTGGCGTGACTGAAATCCACGTTGAAACGATGACACAGCATGATAAACGCAAGTCCAGAAGTCAGCGTTGGTAAATATTCAAGTAGAGAGAGCGACAACAATCACAAGTGGCGAGCAGGGCAGAAATGTCAAGTTTGTATGTTGCATGATAAATGCACCGTGCTTATATACGTGTGCAGGCGCATGATCGCACGCCATTGTTTAATGGCAAATTTCGCTTGTTTTAATTGGTACTGCGTAATGAAATTTGAATTTCATTCATGAAATATGTCGGCGAATTATTCTGGGCCGTTACATCACTTTCCTCTTTTAAAAAAGAGGTAAAAAGAAAAAATTCTTCTTGGCGAGTCTTGATTGGGTAATTTAGGCTAGAGTACGAGTCCAGGTAAGCAACTGGTTATTATTCTGCTCATAGCTAATGATAAATGTATGGTAATGCTGGGCTAGTGCACGATTGTTCGTTGCTTCAACAATGATATGATGACAAATAGCCACTAGTAATTGCTACACAAATTGTTAGCTGTAGTGACCGGTCATACCGCGTGAAGCAAAATAGAGTAGCGTGGGATTTTGAGAGGCACAGCGTGGAAGTTGTAAAGTGGGTTGCCACGAAAGTTAACAGGTTTAAGTTGAAACTTGAGCGGACTGGATCACCGTCAATGAATTCGAATACGACCAAAGGAACTAGTGCGTACTAGACGTTGTGGTCATGATATTCGAAGAGAGTTGCACTGTGCAACTGATGAAGTTGAGATATTCATTGAAAGTTGTCTGTACCATAATATGAAGCCGATGACTACTTAGTGTTGCTACAAAAGTTGTTAGGTATAAGTAGTTGGTCATACCAAAATTGGCAGTGTGAGCTCAGGTGTGAGTCATACGTTGCAACAGTAAAATATAAAAAAATATATACATGAAAATCAGTTAGAAGGACAAAAGTGTACTCAAACCTCGTCACAGAGATAGCATAATACCGAAGAACTGTTCAAAAATGCTACACAATTGTTAGCTAAAAACAACTGGTTATACAACGTGAGACAAGTGAGTTTGAGAAAGGTAATGAATCATGTGGATCCATAGAAATTACATCGCGTGAAATGGGGCGCAAAGTTAACGAAAAATTAATGTAAAAAATTATTAGTTATGCATTATGCAGACAGGTAGAGCCTAAGACGCGTGTAGAAGGTTGTATGTTGCCAGGATCAGACGGTTCGATAAACGGTTTCAACCATTCTATGCTTACCGATGTAGATGTCGCACCTGGCATGATAATGAATTATTTCGGCTGTCTGAGAAAAATCGGGTAAGGACCGCGATACTTTGGTTGTAACAGTGCAATAGCAGCGTCGTTACGAACGAGTATTCTCTTGCAGCTGTGGAGCTGCGGGTTAACTAGACTGGACGAGGAGTATGCCTCGGCTGTTGTTCAGAAATGTTATCGAAATCAAGTCGGAGGAGAAAAGCTTAGACTTGTTTGTCAGCTTTGCGGGTAGTAGACGTGGGAACTGACTAGGCAAGCGTAGATCCATGTCATACCAGAGATGTCACGCAGACGTTTTAATAGATTCACGTGTACGGGAACGCATGGCAAGTAGGACTAAATGTAGTGCATCGACCCAGTTGCCAATAATGGACGAGAATGCCAGAGCTGCTGTGAGTTCCCTATGCATTCTTTCTACCATACCGTTAGATTGTGGATGATAGCCAGTAGTCTGGCGTAAGGTGCATCCCATTAACCTCAGGGTAGTTTTGAAATGATCTGATGAAAGTCAAGTGCATCTATCAGTAATGACCTCATTGAGAACATCAAAATGTGCTATCCATGCAGAGATAAAACCGTTAATGACTTCTTCTGCGGAAATGGTGTCAAGAGGTAAAGCTGCAGGCCATCGTGTAAATCTATCAAAAATAGTTAAAAGTTATCTGAAATCTTGAATCGTTGTCAGATAAACTATGTCGATGTTGATGATGGCTAGGTGTGAAGTAGTTGGGAAATGTTGCAACTTAGAACGAGTGTGCCATGTGATCTTGTTTTTCTGGTTAATAGCATACTAAGACTCATTGTTTAGCGATCTGCCTGAGCCTGTGACCCCAGAACAATCTGTAAGAAGCCTAACAATCGCCTTGCTTCCTGGGTGAGAAATTGTGGGAATGGAGTTGAAAACTTTTATCTGAAGTCTGGTCGGCAGAACTGGCTTGTTGGGCTGCGGACCCGTGAAGTAAACAATGGGTAAACTTTCCCAGAATCGGCATACGAACTTGGTGGGGTGACGAGCTACTGAACTTTGAATATGAGTGTCGCCGCGCTGTTCTATTCGCAGGAGGGATGGTGTTGATGCAGGTTCCTTGAGAGTTACGGAGTTGACTGTGAATGACGATGGCAAAGGTGGTTGTAGGGAGACGTCTTGCCCGGAAAGTTCGCCTGCAATGAAGTTTTGTTCGTCCTTTACATGAAAGATCTCGAATTAGAAGTCGCTCAGATGTGACAGCTGTCTTTCTACTCTGGCAGGTAACTTTGTGACAGTTAACGTTGCGGATTAAAGTATGCTAACTAATGGTGCATGATCTGTAAAAACAACAAATCTGCTGCTGCCAATGAGGCTGATTAATTGGCGCACTGCGTCGTGAATAGTCAGGAGTCCTCGACCGAAAATGTCATATCTGGTCTCCGAAATCCGTCGATCTCTTGTTCCAAAGTGACCCCAATAGCAAAATTCAAAAGCATCTGTTGTGAGTAGAAACGGTCGTTGAAAATTTGGATGCGTTAGCATTGTAGCATTTGCTAACGAGACGGAGTAAGTCTTCGTCTTCAGGCGACCAAGAAATGATGGAGTTCCTGCTAAATCATTTCCGATTCCACAGGTGCCTACACAACGGATAAAGTTGTATTGATAGGCCGGGAAGGAACTTGCGATAGTAGTTAAGGACTCCCAAAATTTTCTGCAGCTCACTTAGTCTTTGGTGACTTAAAATTCTTGATAGAATTTTCCTGCGACGACAAAGTTTTAATATCTTGTGGTGTGATACGATGCCTTAGGAAATCCACGGATGCAGATGTATTCTGCGTCTTGTCACAGTTGATCCTGAGTCCGTGGATGGATGAGTGTGCGAGGACATTACATAACTGCTTGGCATGAGATTCTAGGTCTAGAATGAAAAATATTATGTCATCGAGATATGATATAAAGTAAGAGGCGTTGTCGCGAATTATTTTGTCTATGAACCGTTGAAATGTATGGGTATCACACATAAAACCAAAAGGCATGTAGAGGTATTCGAAAAGACCAAAGGGATTGATGACTGTAGTCTTTCAATATCTTCTGACGCTACCGGGATGTGAGGGTAGGCTTGTCTGAGGTCAATCACTGAGAAGAAATTACTAACGCTGAGTTTTCAAGTCAAAATTTAATATTTGGAATGAGGTATGCATCGGATTTGGTCACCAAATTTAACTTTCGATAATCTCTACAGGCTCTGTACAATCCGTTTGATTTGGAGACTAAGCGCAGCAGTGATGCCCATAAACTTTTTGATGGTCTGATGATTCCCTCTTCCAATAGTCTTGAAAATACCTCTTGGGCAACTTTCAGCTTAGCAGGGGGTAGCGATCTATTTTTGGCTGCAATAAGTTGTCCCATTGTGATGATATGGTGCATCATGTTGGGGACTCGTAGCTCTGAATTGCTGAAATCAAATAGCGACGTGTGTTTTCGAAGAGATGCTGATATATCTGTTGAATGGTGCACTGGGGTAGGCTGAATGACCTGTAACTCCAGTGTCCATAAACTTTGCTCAAGTCCGTTGGAGGGGTCGATGATTTTTTATTGGCAAGGTCGACAATGAGCCGACATTTCAACAGGAAATCGAGACCTATTGTGTTGTGTGAGACCTTGGCGTGGATGAAGTTGTGAGAAAATTCACGTCGTAAACCTATATTGAGTATGCGCTGCCAGCAACCGTAATTAGGAGTAAGCTCCTCTGTAGCTGTTGCGAGTAAAACGCCTACAGAAATCGCGGTCATTGAATCACCCTTGAGAACTGAAACTACTGCACCTGTGACCATGATGAATTCTTCTCTGGTTCTGAAATCGAGAAGATGCAGGAGTTCGTTGGGTTGTTTTGTCGGGTTATGTAGACAAATGCTTGGAGGCAAGTATCAAAAACTTTGCTCAAGCCCGTCGGAGGGTCGATGATTTTTTATTGGCAAGATCAACAATGAGCTGATGATAAAATTGGCCTCATAGGACAATATTTTTTGCTTTTTTTGGTAATCCGTACATTGTTCCTGTAGACGATCCAACTAGCATGAGTTTCTGTGCAGTGGTCTCATCAATTAAAACGCAATCTGTCAAGATCTTAATTTAATTTTTACTTTGCGCTCCACTTTGTCTATTTCATCTGATTTGTCATCTAGACACGTGAAGTTTGTACTATCATTCAACACGTTGTCCATCTTTTGTAGTTTGTCAGATTTGTCCATTATAACAACGATCTTGCGTTTATCAGTGCGTAGTATTTTGATGTCTGCATTTCTGCTGATACATTTAAGCGCATTTAAATGTTGCTTTGTCAATATATGCTGTTCTGCGCATTTGGACGATTTCAAATATGAAGCCTGATCAACTAATATAGCCTTGAACCAATTTTTATAACCAATACTGATAGGTTCTAAGTCAGCGGTTTGTTCAAATAGCAATCCAAATGTTGCCTTAAAATCAACATCGCATTTATTAGAAGGATGTATTCCATAATTTCGGTCCATCGATAGTGCCTCCATTGTTAGCTGATTGATTGGTAATTTAGATGAGTTGAGCACACGTTTATCAAGATCGGTCGGTATTAAACGACACAAAACTCCAGGTTTTGCATCATTTTCTGATTTCTTAAAAGTTCTTCCCTTTGTCTTACATCATAACTGCTGGCAAAAACATCAGAAACCTTATTCTTGAAAAAAGACAATTTATCAAATACACAGGATACGCACCCGATTCTTGCCTGTAACACTGCTTCGTCTTCCTTTAACTGCTCAATTTTGGAATACGACAACCTTGTAAGATTTCATCGGTTGACCCGCAGTTTGGACTTTTGTAAACTGCCCACCAAATCACCTTGGAACCGTGATTGCTTAATACACACTAATAACGTATGCTCTTCAGACGTAACATTTAAAATAAATACTAAATGTAGCATCAAAAGGGAGCAAACCACATAATCAGCCTTATGGATTAACAAATTGCAGCCGGATTTATGCAAGCAGAAGAAGCATGTTCAGACACTGAGCTGGAACTGGAGGTGACGTATGCAATTGTTTGTTTTTTATCACTCTCTCCATATTTAAATATTTCTATCTTGTTTTGCCTTTCAATTTATATATTTAAAAAGATGTTCATTTCTAGATACTTCAGAAAAATGAGAAAGAAGCGTTTCTTGTATCTGATAAAATTTCTTTTTATTTTGCACATGGAAAGGGTACTATGAATTTTATTTAGGTTTGAATTTCAAAAGAAATAAAATAGGTTGATAAAACCAATGCTAAACAGTAAATAGTAATTCCTTTTGTCCAAATGGAAATAACCGCGAAGCAAATTTTTTTATAACTACAAACAAATTGACCAATCTATCTGCATATATTGTCCGGATAAACAGCCCAATGAAGATTCCCACTTTCTAAATTTAAAATCATAAACACAATTGCAGCAGTTCATGCTCACATGTGTGACTCTAATGCTGAAATATCCTTAGAAATACTGCTTGAACTACACAACATTTACCCTTTTCCAACCTTCGGTTGTCAGCGTCGCTCTCTTTCTATTGTTTTAATGCGTTAAATTTTTCAGAACCTCATCGTCACCATGATCTCACATAACATTCTAGACCTTGATTTCCTGTTAAAATTGCAGCTTCTATTTAATCTGGAAAATTAGAAGAACATTGATCCCTCTACAGGACCTGATAGATGTTATTGGACGTTAATTTACTAGGCTTGGAGTTACAGGTCATGTAATCATCTCCATTGCACCCTTCTACAAAGATACCAATAACACTTAGAGAAAACATTGCCTTGTTTTGTTTCAACAAATCTGTGCCAAGTGTTGCCAAAATTATGCATCTTAACAACACAGCATTGCCAATTGCGTTTAAGAAAAGACTTTTCTATGATGCAGAATTAAAAGACGCTAAAATATAATTTTCCAGACTAATAGAAAAATTCAAATCCGACCATCAGAAAATCTATCGGTTTCCCAATTACGCTTAGAATCTGTAGCTAGCTGGTCGTACGGAGCATGTAGTGATTATTGCAAGTTGAATTCTATGACAAAAGCATAAGCATTCCCAATTTCCACTATAAGCACATGGCTACAAGAACGCAGTGATATCCATTACTTCTTGGTTACTGACTTTAGATAAGCCTACTACTCTATTCTGATAGCACCGGAAGAAGTGGAGAAGACTGCTTTCGTCACTCATTTTCGTTTATTCAAATACCTTTGCATGCGTTTTGGCCACAAGTGAACTTAATGAGCAATATTCAATGTCACGACAACGACTACTGTTTGTCATATCTTTTTGACATTATTCCAGACCAAAACTCTCATGTCAAGTATCTTATAAATATCCTACGTCACCTAGTAGGAGATTTTTGTAGTTAATATAAGAGGTTCTGCAAGATAGTTGTCTATTTATATCTGGTAATAATATCTGGGAGCTGTTATTACGATCCGTGTTCATGATTAATCCCTGACCCTTTCCCGAAGGGTGATGTGAGAAGGCACAAGCACAAAGTCATTGTTTTATTAAACAAAATGTTGCAAAGCAAAGATAAAATTCATATAAAAGTAGTCACAATAAGCACAACATTTTAATCAAAATTTTTTGTTGTTACAATAATCCCCTGTATACTAGGTTTTGAATGTTAAATCACATAAATCCACTGAACTGTAGGGTTTTGGATATATGATAGAGAAATACATAAAATATAAACCCCTAAAGTCTTAATTGCACTGTTAGTGGTCATGTAGGAATTATAAGTTCACACAAAATATATAAATCCTGGCTTTCAGCGTTGAGGCACATAAATCCATGGCAGGTTACCTGCGTATTGCGTGCGGGTGTGTCTATTATTATTAAAAAACACTATTAATTACAATTAAATTTGCAGTTCAAGAAATGTCAATTGAAACTGCTTGAAACTAACAGAGATTGTTGCTGAAATCACAGTAAAGAGAAATATTGTGTAAAACCAGAATTAGACCTTTTGACCTTAAAGAGAACTATATTTGTCATAATTGAACTTCGTTGGGTTGTAACGCAGAGCCGCGTGTTTCATACACCCCGCCACCGACAATGAAAATTAGTACACAATTAAGGGGGCTAACCTTTCAGGAGGTTTTATGGCTCTGCCGTAACGAGTAAACACTGACGTTGGCTTTGTCGACACTGACTCTGGTTCTTCTATATCTCACGGCAGCCTGACGGCGTCAGTTGGCTCTATTGCTGGTGAGATGTCGAGTGTCAGCCCGTGGTCAGCAAAACTGTCTGGAAGTGGAATAATCATTTCTTTGCCGCCTGATAGATCAACATCGTGGAACAGCGGGTCATTTGGATCACCGTCGGCCGGGGATAATCTGTGTTTGGAGACAGTTTCAGCTTTGCCATTAATCTCCAAAATAGTTTAAGTCTGACGTCGATCTAACACACGACAAGGACCGAGGTTTGGTTTGGCTAAAATCCTGTCATCCATGTTGTTGCTGACATAGAACCATTTGCAGCTATCAAAATCTTCGCGTTTATATATTGGATCATGTTGTTGACGTGTAGAACAGATCGGTCGATTCTGAGCGATGTACTGTAGGTAACTGCTATGTAAATACAGAAATGCCGGATCGTTCATTGTTATCGCAGTTCCATAGCGTGATCGGACTAGTTCGCCAGGCATCCGCAGATATTCGCCAAATACTATTTTAGTGGAGCTACATTTGATTGGCTCTCGAGGTCTTGTACGCATTGATAAAAGTACTATCGGCAAAGCCGCAAGCCAATTTACTTCTGGGCTAGTCTTGAGCGCCGCTTTCAGTTCCGGTGTGGCCTTTCGACGAAACCATTTGCTCTAGGATTTTGAGCCGCGGTTACGGAGTGTTTTACACCATAGTATTTCAGTAGGGCTGCAAACTGTTGCCGAGGAACTGTGCAACACGATCGGTTGTCACTTCAGCTGGGGCACCAAACCGAGCAAACCAATTGAGCTCTAAAGCATAACTGACAGGTCTTGCTTCATGTCTGGCAGTGGTATGGCTTCGTACCATCTAGTGGGGCGATCCCACATTGACAGTAGATAACGTATATTGTTCACAGCAGGTAAGGTAATCAGATCAACGTGCATGTGCCTGAACGTACTTTGGGCACTTGTATGACTTGTGGCGCCGTTTTGGTGTATCTCGTCATTTTGCATTTCCGACATTCTAGACATTGTTTTGACCACTCCTTGACATCTCGCCGCATGCCAGAACAAAAATACGTTCTGGATAAAATTTCTACTGAGGCTTCGCCAGATGGGTGGCTCATTGAATGGTAAACCTCGAAGATCATGTGCCGGAGTTTTTCAGTTATAAATGGCCAGTTATTTCATACTGCAGCAGAATTCCATCATAATCAAGTACTTTTAAGCGATTGACATCAAATGTACGAAGTGATGGATCATCTTGCTGTGCTGCCTGCAATTCCTGAGTACTTATAGGTGAAGGACACAGGATAGAGGCACAGAGTTTGCAACTATGTTTTCTGATTCTTTGGCGTGAGTGACTTCATATTCAAACTCGTTTATTCATGTAAGTTTCGAGTTGACACGTCGTGAATATAAATAATCTTTCTTTCATCTGAGTATCGGGAGTAGAAGAAGGTGGTCGGTGTAGATCTTGAACTTTCGGCCATCCAGATAAGTGTGTAAGTGTAGGATCGACCGGTAGATTGCGAGTAATTCTTTATCTAATGTATCATATCGCGTCTCGCGAGGTTGTAGCTTTCGCGAGTAGAACGCGGTAGGTCGGTGTATGCTATTGATGAACTGTTGAAGTACTGCGCCTGTGGCAACGTCGGATACGTTAGTGATCAATTCAAAAGGTTGAGACTAATCAGAAGAATATAGCATGGTTGCTTTGCAATAGGCCCTTTTGGCATCCCCGTAAGCCTGCATGCCGTCCAATTGGAGCTGAATTAGTTGTGATTTCTTGACAAAAAGGATTTCTGGCACGGGATATTTGTGAAGAGGTGCCAGAATCTTGGCCAGGCAAGGTACGAATCGGGAGTAGCAGTTCATCTTGCCCAAGAATCGTCGTAAAGCTCGACCGGTGTTTGGAGGCTGTAGATCTTGAATGGCATGAACCTTAGCAGATATAGGTGTCATGCCTTTCTCGGAAATTTGATGACCGAAGAATTCAATTGATTTTTGTGCAAGGACACATTTGTTGCCATAAAGCCGGAGGCTATAGTCTGTTAGACGCTCGAGTAGAATGTCAATATGCTGCATATGTTCGGACATTGAGTTTTAGAATACCAGAATGTCGTCTAAGTAGAGAACTACAAATGGTAGACCATCTAGTATTTCGTCCATAACGCGTTGAAATGTTTGAGATGCGTTCTTAAGACCGAAAGGTATATAATGATATTCGTGAGTGACACCTCCGATGAATCTGAGTGCAGTATAGGATACGGAGTCTTTGTCCATTGGTACTTGATAGTAGGCTTTCACTAGGTCGATAGCGAATCTGAGTGGGTCAGCTGGATTTGGCAGGATTTACGAATCAGACTGTGTGCAAGAATTGAGAATACGATAATCCCGCACACTCTTAATGTTCCGGGTTCACACTTTGGTACTACTACCACGGGCGACGCAAATGGTGAGCTGGATCGTGTACAGATGCCTTGTTCACGTAGCATGGCGAATTCTTGCTCGGCGGCCTTATGTTTGTGTGGTGAAAATGTATGTGCTCTGGGAGGATAAGGAAGTGGCTTCGATAAGATAATACGATGAGCTGTTATGGCACCTTCCTCTTGAGATCGGGCATAAAGGAGATAGGTTTGAAAATCTCCTCATGCAGCTTTAGAACATCGTCCAGTTTTGGTAAATGAGGAACTGGAGGAATTAGCTGTATAGATGAGACTGCTTCGGCGCGAGTCGTGTGTTTTAGCTCTGATGATAGCAACTGATTGTCCGCAGTGCGTATTTCTCGTGCTTTTGGACGTATAGTAAGGTCGAAGTGTTCGAGGAAGTCACGTCCAATGACGTTTCTTGCCGTGTTTGCAATGATGATAGAATAATTGAAATATCTTTTCGAGTTGGAGAACGAAATTGTGCTTTCTCGTACCCCAAAACGTCACTATGTTGGAGCCATTGGCGCAGGTAAGACTGCTGGTGTTGACTGGGTGGATGGGTTCGAAATAATTGTGGCATAGTAAGCTTACATCTGATCAAGTGTCTATGAGAAATAATTCGCCAGAGTTTGCGTCACGGATGAAGAAGTGTGTTGATAGTGGCAACTGACGATGGGACTGGTTGCTGTCATTTAGTCGTTTGAAGCATGAATTGACTGGAGCCGTTGCTGTAAAGACAATAGGTTGATTGCGCTCTAGCGCAAAAGAAACGGCTTCGAGCCATCAGACGTGGAGCGGCCAACAATCTTGGGGTGATCAGCCTCTACTGCCGCAGAGGAGGCTGACCCCATTAGTTTTCCGAAAACTCCATGGGCGGATCATCCTGAGTTGTCGAAGGTGACCGCGCCCACTTGAACGTCGCGTCTGTGCGCGGGAATGTGCAGCCGTTTCTGAGGCAATAGCGCGTGGAGTGGCCATAGCTGCGGTGATTCGGACACCACACCGCTGGTAGCTGTGAAACTGTGGCCCGGCCTCTCGAAGTCGACCTCCTGGTGCTATTTCGGGGTG
>JAQBSW010013938.1:0-12728 GCA_029291075.1 Eudiplozoon nipponicum
TATATTTATTTATATGCTAATCTGGTGCACTACGATCATGAATTTGTGTGATTTACGTTTATTTA
Source organism: Eudiplozoon nipponicum (assembly GCA_029291075.1). NCBI lineage: Eukaryota > Metazoa > Platyhelminthes > Monogenea > Mazocraeidea > Diplozoidae > Eudiplozoon > Eudiplozoon nipponicum. The sequence continues at coordinate 66 of JAQBSW010013938.1, forward strand.
TTTTTGCATGCAACGGGGCGCCTATAGGTGATAAATTTGCGATCTCTTCGACCGTTGGATATTGACACTGTCTTGGCGTCGGTCAGGAAAACTCACCATTTGATAACAGTTGAGACGGGCTGGCCGGTTTGTGGAATTGGCGCCGAAGTTATCTCACGAGTTATGGAAAGTGAGTGTTCATTTTTAAGTTTTTATCGAATTGCACTTTTTTTTGGATCACTTGCATTTCCTAATATTATAAACTGTCGTGGCAGTGCACTCCGACTTCGTGGGCGATATTTGACATTATAAACATGAAGTTTACTGTTAATATTGTGTTGACTCATCTACAATTAGGCTTTTAACATTGGTCTTCATGATCACAGAAAGATCACGTTTCCTCGATGGTTCCTAGTGTATCAAGTTTCCTCTAGATTTGCACATCAATGAACAGTTAGTGTGTTTTTGTCCTCCACGAGGCTTTACTATTCAATGCAATGGTCTACCATGTACTAAAAGGATGTTTTGAGGCGTCAGTAAGCACCCCTGTGTTTATCAGAGATATCAAATCAACAAAATGTTGACTAGAAGCTTGACTATCAGAGTCTAGTGTAATCGCAAATCAAATTATGTATAATAAGTTCATCAAAATAAAGTCACTGTGCACCTAAAAATTGATGTATTGAAACGGGTAATTACGCAACGAATGTACTTGTTTTCAAGGTATAATTTTGATCGTTTTTATTGATAACCACTGCAAGGCTCCAGTTGGAGTGCTGTGCAACGTTACACAAACAGCTACTGTTGGGTTGCTCTGAAAATGGCTGTTAACACACTCACCGGAAAATGCTGTGAATATCAAGAATATTAGAGCAGTGATCTTTGTTTAAAAGTACCTACAACCTTGCTGTGTGTCCTGTTGTCCGTGGTTATCAACCAGAATATTTGCTGATGATATGTGCGGTAGCATCAAGAGGCTGAAAATCGTATGGATCCGATTAAGTGATCATAATTTTCCGAAATCGCATCAACAAGGTTAGGCTTGACTGAGATTACTGACGGCGATCTGTGCATATGAACAAGCGTGTGTAGGCTGAGACCAAGACAGTGAGCGGAGACAGCCGGTAAGGTTTTGTGTTTGTGTGTGTATGTATGTGTACCTGTGTGTTTAATTGCAAATTGCGTATACATTGCGCTGATACATTCGATGCATTGCAGATAGCACATGCCTGGTCACTACTCACGTCAGGTTACTTTCTTTCCTATTGGCCTAATGCCAGTCAATAAAATTCCGTATTTAATTTGAATTAAATTGCAAACTTTCTAAGATTTAATTTGATCCCTTTCACTACTAGCGTAAGATTGGATATTAATGTTTAACATTCACGCTAGGAGTACATATTGCTAAAAATCTAAGTGCTAGTGGCCAAACCAGAATAACTGGATGTCTAGGCAACCTCTTACCGGATTTGTATATAGCTTGCCGTCGTAGCTTTGACCGAAAAGATTTTTAGTTTTCCGAGTTATGTCAAGGCCGCCTAAAATCGGTGGCCTCCCTGCAAAACTACACCAGACTCAAAAAAATATTCGATCAGACTGGCAACAAACAAGTGCACATACGGTAACAAAACCATTTTTAAAAGCGACAGAAATCTCAAAACAATATGAGAACTCAACACTGAAATCCGCACGCCCTGCGATGTTACCATGGGGATAGAACAAAATGTAGGAACAATGAAAAACGAAAGACGACACCGAGGGAAAACATTCGTATTCGTAAAAGCCAACAATGCGAACAGTTGGTTAATTCTCAATCCATCAATACAAGAATCATCATCATCATAATCATGTCCAGCCACACAAAAGTCAAGTGACTAAAGCTTCACTGTCATGTAACCATAATGACTGAAAAAATATATAAGTGAATTTAGACAAATTATTAGTGAGATTTACGAGAGAGATAGAAAGGGGTAGAGAGAGAGAAGGAATGCCTTGCTACTATGAGTAAATTTATCAGGATAACTCACAGAAATGAGGCAAACTAAACCTCTCCACCATACCATTATGGCCTTGTTAGCATTCGGGCAAGGCGAAACCCGGGATTGGTAGCATAAACCTTGCCGAGCCATAAAGGGACAGCCATCCCGTTTCATGTAAATCCTCGAGTTTGGTCTAACTGCACTGTAACTTTTTGTTAAATGTGTAGTGACGGAATGAGAGCAAGCGTTCTAGACGTGAAGGGCAAGTTTCGACTGCTGAAGGAAACTCTGGCCACTGTCATCTGGGCAGATAGTGCTCATCAGCCTTGGTTGGCAGACTATCTAGGAAAAGGAAAATTCCGAATAAAAACCATCACTAGGAATGGGCGACCTAGTGTTCGTTTACAGTCCACATATAACCATGACAAGTACAATACAAGAATTACTAGATCTCAGTAATAACTTTGCAGTAAAACGAGAAAGAACCCTACACGCAAACAGCAACACACAGACATATGCATATGCGTTTACTAATTAGCCCAAAAACAAAATAGAAGTTAGACCGAGTCAGACTAGTTGCCACCCAAATAATCAATTGAAAATCAAGGATGTATATAAATGAAAGACTGAAAAGTGATGGTTAGTAGTCTCGAAATGAATGATCATTATACACTTTGTTATTAATGTGTTTTTCTTTCTAATAAGAAATAGACAGTAATATGCGAAGGCAATGTATAATGACAATATTTTATTAGGTATATATTATCCTTTAGAACGAAAAATTTCATGCAATGTACGGCTTCGATGACTTACGAACATTATCTGTTCTTGACTGCATAGAAATTGTGCTGCCGACATTTCCATTCAGGTTCAATGTATGCGAGACTGCTAGAGGTGAGAGCCGCATATCTAACTTTGATTTCCATATATTTATTCAATGCGGTTTGATCCTCGATAGTCAGTTTTCCACAGTACTCTGATGATGATCATGGATGGTCGAAATGCGTCAGTGCGTGCGACTGGCTGTAGATTTGCTGTTGTCCGACGACTGGTTAAATACGATGGGATTGGTGTTTATTTGAAGCTCGCAAACTTGATTTAAAGAAATATAAAATCTGACTTTGATATCATAATTTTAAAATTTTAGCTGACGCTTTCTACTATTTGGATGCTCCGGCTCAGCGTGTAACGGGCGCCGATGTGCCAATGCCGTATGCAAAGAATCTGGAAACGTTGGCATTGCCTCAGACATTTAACATCGTCAACTCTGTTAAACATGTTCTGAATATCAAGAAGTAGTATCTCTTTTATGTTATTCATTAGTTTTCACTTTATGACATTTATTGCTGTATAGTTATTTCACTAGTTTTTTTTCCTACTGAATCATTTCATGTATGCATATCTTCACTAGTTATAACACTGACTATTATATTACATCGAAATGGGCCTCATATATCCACTTCACAATCATGACAGTGTTTTATATATATACACGACTGAAAAGAAATATTATTACATAAAGGAACATTTCGGCTCTTGATCTGCTTCGCGGGAGTGAATATTGTTCAGAGACTACATTTCGATTTGTTTGTAATATCTATCTACATAAATGTGTATCCTCTGGTAAGACTGACTCAATTCTTCCCTGTTTAAATATAGTAATTTGGTCGATGTCGCTAGATTATCACAGAGTTTTAACTGCTCTTTTAAATCTATAATTTGAATATTATTGCCACGTCTAACGATTAACTGTCACGAAAAGGTCGACGTTCTATCGACGCACTGACATTGTCAACAATTCTCTTCGGCTTTACCGTTTGAGCTATTTATTTGTTCTAATGCTTCGCGACAAATTAGTGAGCTTATTGATTTTTGACCTCATTGGTTTTTCGGCCAATATTTTGTCATTAATTTTCCTTATTCATTAAGTGTAAAACTATAAAATGTTTGCATTGTCTTCCAGAAAAAGTCTGCTATTAATAACAATTTGTTTAATGAAGCTATTTAATTTAGTAAATGAAAGGGTTTCCATTCTGTCACAGATTTATTTAAACTTTTAAAATTTAATTGCTGAATGATGACACCCTTTTGGTTTCATTTAATGGAGTTGTTTTATTCATGTTGATACATTTTTATGTTCGTTCCGCGAGTTCTGAATACTCAACGTTGAAAATTTTTGCCAAGTTATTTGTCGAAATCATTTTGCAACATTTCAGCCCATTACCATAAGAGTCACTTCATGAGATTTCATGCAGTTCCGAAAATTGCTAACAAACCAATGGCGTAGAATTGTTTAATTATGATATACCCTTCATATATATATATATATATATATATATATATATATATATATATATATACATAATTTTTTCACTTGTGTGTGTTTCGTTGCTTGATTGTCCACAGTTGCTTATAGGTGCACATTTTATTGGCAAAATTTCATCAAATCGTTAAATATGAAATCAATTTATTCATTATATTTTCTTGTCTGGAGTAGGCTTTTCTGTAACACACTATGTGAGGTATAACATCATTGATTTTGCTTGTTCTCATATATTCGTTCGAATATTTAATTTTCTAGACGTAAATTGTACTCAATTTAGTATATTTATTAAGATTTCTTTTGAACTATCAGGGATTTCTTAAAGTACAAATGATTTTGGCTCATTAATTTTATCAAAACGTTGGCCAGAATGTATACTGTCATATATCTATGAGATTCTCGCTTCATCATCGTGATGATCATGTACATTATTACATGGATCATTAGTAACTAATGGCATTTAATCAGAAGACCAACACCAAATTAAAGATTAACAAAAATTGTAATAAAAATGACGAAAATAATAATTTGGATAAACAACGTATTTGAAGAGTGATTTATGAGTGGGTTGATCTAGTTAATACGAGTGTATTTACCCGGCTAACACACAGAAATGACGCAAACTATGCCTCTACAAAACACCATTACTACCAACCTACATCAGCGACTCAAGTTCCTTGCGGTTTTTAATACCAGCTTATCGGTAGGAGCCGACACTACACTCACAATCTCCAATATTTACAGTCAAGAAATGATGGATAGTTCGGATGTGCGAATTGACTTCGTCGGAAGAGAAGATGACTGCGTTCTGCGATCCCCTGGTTTACCTTGCTGTAGTCTCAAGATAGTATATTTTATACATATAGTTTCCATTAGCCAAGAATGGCTTACTGGCAAAGATTCCAACCAGATTAACACGTCTTATGGTGATTACTGTTTCCCTAGGCTTTTGGAGCGGTCATTTGACATTTACTATGCTGTTCAAACTATGATAGTTAAATTATCGTAAACGCTTAAGGGGGTCTGGCATTTGTTGACATTGGTTTTCTTTATCGGTTTCCATATTCACGCTTATCTTATCCAGGCAAATTTTCTATTTTACACAAAATTTTGTAACTCGTATAAGCTAATGTACGATTTAAGATTAGCTTTTCACTACGAAATGGCGAGCAAAAAAGCAGAGTTCCTTAATTGTTCTTGTTGTTCTTGTGTTGATAGTCTTGCTTGGTGCGGTGGGCGCAGCGCATGGTGCCTATAACTTGTAAAAGTTGGTGTCTATTTTTGAAGGCAGATTCTTCTCGCGAATCTTTTATTGGTCGTCTATTATTCGCTATTTATTTTTGCTCCTCAAAATCATAACGTGTATTATATACGACCAACATTATAATTGATCAAAGTTTTCTGAAATGTGTCTGCTATTTCGCGAAGCTGATGTCATCTTCGACGGCTTTGTTCACCAAGTTAACTTATGACATATTTACCTGAATTTATCTTTTTTGTAGAGAAGCAATAATGCGAGTTTGAATAGTGATATATTTTATGCTTATATTCCGTTGTGCTTCATTTTTTGCGGGAATAAGTATTTGCATCACCGCTATCCTCATCAAAATTTATACACATTTATATACGTTAATTTGCAGTTAACTTATTTTTTACCTGAATAATCAACTATGGCGAAAACAGTTTGATTTCAACGTCTATCCGTGTAGTCTCATTGCTATATCACGGATATTATCTAGTCCAAAATATGGTTTTTCTGCCAGCCAAATCTGTAGTTCAGTCTTACTTTTTCTGTCGCATAGCACTGTATTAGTCTTTCTTGCTTTGTTAAAGCAACAGTGCGATGCCTTTGTTTCGCTTCTCATTCACCTCATTTTGTGTAATCGCCATTGGCTTGATAGGCGAAGAACTGACACACCTACACACATACATATATAACGAGGTCAGTTTGGATAAGGCACATTGAACACGCCATATATATAAAAAAAGAAAAAGGCGTAATTTTCATTTTCGCTTGTGTTTCGTGCTTACGGATGACTTTTCAGTTGGGGACAGCAGTACTATTCAAGACTACCTTGGTCAATTATTTTCCATCATCAAAAGGTTTCACGCCACTTTACCAAATGAAAATTGGTTTCGCACGCTATATGCCGTCTCTTACTGATAAGACGACAGTTGGCCTAAAGCGCATGGCAAATTGTGTACATTCGTTTTATTTAATGTGACTGTGATATATCCTCTTTTGCAAACCTAATGCACAATGTTATTTGTCTTGCTGGACCTATATACACTAATCTGTTACTATGTAGTAGTAAAGCATCAGTTATTAAATACAAGTATATTCATTCATTGTGTGTCTGTATCTGATGACGAGTTTTGTAGATTATAAAATGTTTCTCTCTGTATACTTGTTAGAAGTGTGTTTAAATTACATTTTTCCATAGGCAATTTATAAGAATTTTTCAAGTGCATGCTCGTTATCCTTTAGTTTTGTCGTATGTGTAGTCTTCTGTCCAACCTTGAACGTTGACTTTCTGGTTATTTGTCTGTCTGCTGTGAGGAAATCGTCAGGGTTCCAGTTAATCTATGCACATTTAATATATTACTCTTTTTTTAGTTTTAGAGTATTATATAATATAAAAGCATAAATATTGAATTTGATTATTTTTTTGGGTTTATTTTCGGGGGTGACGAGCTTCCTTCCATTTGAAGGTTATAGCTATGTTGTGATAACAGGCTAAAAATTGTGTAAGCATCTAAGGTTTTATCACGAAATTGTTGGTCTTTTCTCGATTTGGTTTGATAAATGAACGTCGGAAATGTCTTGAATTTCGCAAAGTTTAATAACCGTATAAATCTGCGTTTATGAGAGCTTTGGGGTTGGAAGCAAATTTATACCTTATCTACTGCTGTAAGTCAGACGAGCTATTATCTGAATTCGCTGCAATTTCCGTTTGCGGATTGTCGCTTTGCACTATCGGTTTCACAATTACGCATCGAGTTCGTCTTCTTGTTGACTGGATGCGGATTCGACCCTTTCTTCTGAAGGTTTCAACATCGTTCAGACTAACCACTCGAAATGAGGTAGGATCTAATCTTAGTTAGATTAGATCGTACTTCATTTGGAAATGGGGGATCAATCAGATTTTTGCTAAACTGATTGTGCAAAGCGACAACCCGCGAACGAAAATCGCAGGGAATTAAGATGTGACACTCGCACTGCGCAACCATTCAAGATATTTTACAGACGACCCATTAGTGCGTGTTAACTTATACTTTATTTATTTTATAGAAACTAGTTAATTGACTGATCTGACCAGCTGAGTAAATACTACCTAATAAATACTTGCATATGTATTAGTTCTCCGCAACAAACAGCATTTAACTGTTAAATACCGTGATTGTTCGCAAAGCTACTAATTCTATGCATCCTCATTGGGAAGAATATGATTTTAGTGAAACATGGTTTCGACCTCTTAGGGAGACTAGTTGGTATTGGTCGTGCCTGACGGTGGGTGTGATATCGAATAAACTTTATTTTGCGGTGAGTTGTATACATTCATAGTAATTAGAAAGAACAGCTACAATACGACGTGTTACTGGTTTGATCCATATAGGCTGCAAAGTTAATTATTGAGGATCATTATGTATGTTAGGATGGGTTAATTCTAAGTATGTACTAAGATTTTGAGGTAAATTACATCGGTCAAGATGTGTGGAAATGAAATTGTATTAACTGGTTTAACTACTTGACTACACGATGGCAGTAACAATTCTCTAAATTAAGTTCGCAAACTTGACTTAAATTATTGAGAAAATTGTCAGTTGTCTGTATGTAACTTCAATGAATAATTGCACACTTTAATCGATAATTTGTCAGAATCGGTAATTAATACTTGGCGTAGTACTGGTATAGCGGATAATAATTTCGGTGTGTCGTCAATTTATAACTAAGTAAAGAGGTGTGATGTTATATATATATAGTATATATATATATATATATCATCAAACTTTATTGTAACATCGTTGTGTTATTTCATTGTGGAGATATATTTCATCAATAAATACTTCTCAATCTTGATATATATATAGGCGGCATTAACTAAACTTAGCATGAGTAAGCAAACGCAATTCATCAAATGGACCGATCTGTCATTAATAGAGTGAATTGTATGCCACTTTTGGATTTAATATTAAAGTAAGGTATGATGACAGAATTTTATTTTGTATATGTTTTCAGTATAATCGAAGTTGCTATCACAATTCACCATCTAGAATGGTTTCGTCTCAATTGGCACCCATCAAGTGATTGCCTAATTTGCCGCGACTAGGACTCGAATCGAGGCAAATTTGCTTTATAACCTTGTAGCTCTTTCACTGTGCCACTTGAGCCATGCAGTAAGTGCAATTTTCAGTTATACACGAACTCAAGTTTTCATAGCAAATATTTAATATAGGTGAGGCATATTTGACGTCCATTTACTGAATGGATCCTTGTACACAGCCGACTTTGTGCGACATGCTTAAATTGTTAAACGAACATTGGTTGCGCGGGTGGTGATAACAATTATTATAATCAAGGTTGCGGTCTTGATATAAACACCTGACCCATTAATTACTTACATATGTCAGTATAAACTAACAATTGTATAGTGTAGAAAAGGCAATTCATCCAGTAGACCGGTTTCGTCCTTATTGGGAACTCATCAAGTACTGGCCAGAATTTGCCGCGGACAGGATACGAACCAGATTCCGAAGCAGACGTGCCCAGGTTCGTATCCTGTCCGCGGCAAATTCTGGCCAGTACTTGATGAGTTCCCAATAAGGACGAAACCGGTCTACTGGATGAATTGTCTTTCTACACTATACAATTCTTAGTTTATACTGACATATGTAAGTAATTAATGGGTCAGGTGTTTATATCAAGACCGCAACCTTGATTATAATAAATGCTTAAATTGTCTTTGCGAACTGTTGTCAGATACATTAATGCGCGTTGCCATTACGTTGTATCTGCCTATGCTCTCATCGATTACCGCAAAGACGCAACCGAACACACTTTATACTACGACATAAGGCCTTTACAAACCGAAGCGGGATGTTTGAATAGTCTGTTATAAGCGATGTTAATGCCCAAGTTGGGCGCTTCGGCAATGCAGGATTTCATTTATGTGGCTCAGTTTGCAACTATAATTTTAAACGACTGCTGGATAGTTGTGCGGCATATAGGTGATATTTGGGTTGCACGATCTTCATGCGTATTGCCGCATAGTGTTTTCCATGCCTTGGACGACTAAACAAGTATATCATGTAGTAATTAGTTTTAGATTGCGAGGTTGCATCTGTAAATATTTCTCGTTTTGGAACATGTACGCCGGATTGGATCATGAACTTCTCCGCACAGATTCGCAGTAATAAATATTAGCAAACTCTTCCCAAGGAAAATATTAATCTTTTATAAAATCGATGTTAACTGGTCTCGATAGGGAAAATTCGAGCTTGATGCGGTCGCATAAATGTCCACTATGTCCTTCGGAAATAGCACTGTATTTGGTATTGTAGACTGCAATCAGTTATTAGGTCTTTTGAAACTTTGTGAAGATGCTGGAAACTGGGCATCAAATTTCTGCTAGTTTGCATATAATATTACTTTAAGAAATACGGAGACCAACTTAAGCTCAGTCTAGAAGGTGACCTTGATTCCTGTTAGACCAGAAAGCCTAAAGAAATTAAAGGAGCATTGGCATCAGGTAACATACAATGACTGTTCCAACCTATTCTTACCACTCGTCTGCCAAGATAACAAGCTAACGAAACATTGTGTGAGTGTAACAATCATCTAATATATGTTAGAGCACCAGATTCCAAAGCAGGCGTGCCCAGGTTCGAACCCTGTCCGTGGCAAATTCTGGCCAGTACATGATGAGTTCCCAATAAGGACGAAACCTGTCTACTGGATGAATTGCCTTTTCTACAATATACAGTTCTTAATTCATACTCACATATGTAAGTAATTAATGGGTAAGGTGCTTATATCAAGACAGCAACCTTGATTATAATAATCGATATTGCATGTTATTTTGTTGCCTTAAGGACTGTACCTAAACAGCGACATTTATATCGCCATTCCACAATAGCCGTCTATACGGTCATACGGTCCAATGACTCACAGTTTCATGTTTTATGTTCTGTCGAAAATCAGTACGCTCTACAGATTTGTAAATAATAAACGTGCCATCTGCAAAAACAGTTCTAATCGCGATCAGTATATTGCGAGGTTGCATCTGTAAATATTAATCGTTTTGGAATATGTACGCCGGATTGGATCATGAACTTCTCCGTACAGATTCGCAATAATAAATATTAGCAAACTCTATCGCTTATTAATCGATCATTATTCACGTGTGCGGTGATAATTTTTAAAATTATATATATAAAATAAATTATAAGTACCAATCCAAATATATATATATATATATATATATATATATAATATATATATATATATATATATACCATTGCGGAAAAACAATTCATCCAGTAGACCGGCTTCGTTTTTATTTGGAACTCTTCATGCACTATCCAGTATTTGCCGCGAAACAGGCCCAAACTAAGCACGTCTACTTTGGAGTCTGTTACTCGAACCATTTAACTCAGTTTGGCTCAGAGATTAGATATACAAACACATAAGCAGGCCTGCCCATGTTCAAGCCATGGGTTGTACATGGACAGTTGACAACAAAGACAAAACCGGTCTTTGAATGTGACAACACTTAGTTTATACTGAAAATGAATATATATATATATATATATATATATAGGTTGGTATTAATGTGTATTAATAGTATTGTAGTGTTCAAGGATGTCCAGTCTTCTCAATTTTGTAATGTGCGTCATAGTGAACTTTACTCTTCCATACGTTATAAATGCAGGTGACGAAATTCTCCCACGCGGTAGATTGATCTATTCTTACTAAGGAAACGCTTTTGCATTATTATTCAACAACTGTTATTATGAATAGATTGGCATTTTTTGTATTGTATTTTGGTATGTAATTCATACCCTCCAAATGTAAGATTCATAAACTAGCTAAACAATTTAATGCATCGACTGCAATGCTTCAAGGTGAGTATCTGGTCCTAGATAACAGGTTTACATATCTTGGTGGCTGCATCATTAACTGACGTACTGAATATGAGAATTGCGAAAGATAGAGATGATAAACACAAGTAAATTTGCCTTAAAGACCGTGTGTACAATGCACCTTTACGCGCAGTTTTGCTGTTCGTTAGAAAAACGACTACTGCTACATCTACAGTGCTGGCTCGGTAAATTTTTACATATGCCTTCCATTCGTTTGATCAATGGAGCAATATAATCTCAACTAGCGCCAGATTGCCGCAAGAAACATGAATGGTCATTTAAATCAAGTTTGGGGGCTTGATATTAACACCAATATCGTTATATAAAAAATTTATCAGTATCAACTATCCATTGTATGAGGTAGCAGAGTCAATTCATATGGTAGATGGGCTTCGGACTTATTGAGATTACGTCAAGTACTGCCCAGAATTTGGCTGCGGACAAGACTTGAACCTAGGCACATTTGATTCACACAATTTTCAGTTATATACTATCGTGTGCTTTTTGGGTAGCTTTTCCTTGAGGTGGAGTCTAGTGGAATCTCATTCGTTTTAAGTTCCAAAAAGCGACCAAATTCTATCATTATAGAGAAGGTATCCGGCTACTTGGGGGAGTTGTATTTATCTGAAGATTTAAGTAATTAAGCAGTCGTTGATTGAGTGGATTATGATAACATTTATCTAAATCACGGTTGCGAGCTTGGTATAACCACGAATACAATTATATCTACATTAATAAGTATAAATGACGAAATATTTAAACGTGAGCGTATTTTGACACTGCAGAGACAATTGAAATCAATTATAGTCGGATTGGATAAAATGGGGTCTGCATGCATATCGTGTATCGTGATTTGTAACCCTGTACGATATGAAATCGTACCGAGCTAATTGCAGATTTCTAGCACAAACATCTTAACCTTCTCTTCTTATTTGAATTGGAAAAAAGTCATGTATGAAAGTATAAATTTATATTATTTTTAGCTCGATGACTGAATTAAAATTTATAAATCCAGTTAACTACGAGGTTTGATTATGTTTATGAATCGACACGATGATAACCGTACGGAGGCAGTATTTCCTACACATTCTTTAAATCTGATCAAGCCATACTGGTGTGTGTAAAGTCATAATTTGCCTTATTTCCTTCTGCTACCTAGATAAATTTCTCCATTTCAACTAACTCCGCTCTTTCAGAAATCAGTCTCAGTTTACAATGTTTTCGCTTTCACTTATCATT
>JAQBSW010013939.1:0-12726 GCA_029291075.1 Eudiplozoon nipponicum
ATTTTAACTTCGAAAGTTGTTATCACCATCCAAATTAATGAAAACTATGATAGACAAAGTTTAGAAAGTTAAAGCAATTTTCGAGATAGAAACATTTTAAATAATTGTTAATAAAAAGAACAAAAATAAGATCGTAGTAAAATATAACATTGCACCGCTCCCGACATAAGCAGTCTCAAAAAGTATTCGACATTGCGTCAAAATAACGTTGACAGTTTGAGACATTTATTTAAAAGCAATGATGATTTGTACAATATTACAAGTTTCAACTTACTGGATAACCAGTCAGATAGCTGGAGTATGTGCCCGGTGGAGCAAACCTGCACGGCGAAATGGGTCTTGGTGGCGGTAAAAGTCCACTACTAGAGGTGAGATTCATCAAGCTCACGCCTGTTGCAGAAGGCAGAGACGCGGGTGCGTACAATGCAACAGATGCAGAAGTGGAGGTGTTCGCCTGCTCAAAGCCAACTGGATTTGCATTGAGAAATCCGTAGTTATTTGCCAAATTTGCGCTACTCCCATGCCCTAAAGCAATGTATGGACAATCAATAAGTTTAATACTCTAAATAGTGGGTTGTTCTATTGCTAAAGTTTGAAGAAAGTTATAAAGACACACAAATTAAATTTATCCGAAATATGACATACACGCGAAGAAATGCATTCTTGACCTTGACTACAGTTTACGTTAATCCAAAAATCAAACAATCAAGTTAAGATAATGAACAATAACTACTGCTAAGATTATGACCATCAAAGGTCGAAACGTGTCAGTAAGTGTCACAGATTGGAGTTTATCTATGTTGGGCGATTGGTTTTAATAGGATTGTTAGCTATGCTATGACAAATAAGTTAATATGAATAAATTATTTTATATCTCGCGCAGTGCCATTTGGAATAACTTATATGGATTAAGAAAAAACTGCAATAATTGAAATGGTTGCAGTATAGAAATTACGCAGCCTACATTTAAATAAGGTAAAATGTTGGTAAAACAAGGCGTAAGAACCGCATTTCAGCATTTCATAACCATAAATTCATAGCGGGTAGATTCTTGATGAACAGTTCTCCATCGTGCTCAAATAAAGACCAAAGAAAGTTGAAATTCGTTATTGCGTGTAACTGATAATATTTTTTTGGTAGACTAAAAATTAAAGGTTTATTCTTATTTAGCTAGAGCAAACATGATTTAACTCTACATTGCGTGTAGATAGAGGGAGATTTCCTTTATTTCTATTGACTAAATAATTCGATTAGTGAATATCTTACTTTCGCATACACTATTTAAGTATTAGTAATGATTTGTTTTTGACAAGACTTTCCAATGCTTTTGGAATTGATTATCTAAAGTTACTTCAGTTGTACTAAATCTTTTAAAGAACCAGATTGCAGTATGCAAACAAAACCAATATGATTGTGGCTCTCATCTTAGCTGGCTTAAATATAGCTTAAATGAGTTCGAAATTCGCAGCAAATTTTCATATCTTCTTTTGTTTATTATTAATGTAGACTTCGCAACATCCATATACAAGAATCAAAGCGAGCTATTGCGCATGGTTGGTGATACGCCGGACACAAATCCACCTGGTGAAATGTAAGTGAGCAAATAACAAATTCTCTCATCTATCGTAACAAAACGCCAAACCACCTCCGGTTCTCCACACTGACAAATTACATTTGTCAGTTAGAATAAGGAAATCACAGTTTAAAATCATTTGTTTCCTATCAATAATTTGTAAGTGTTTGTTAATACGTACTAGTACCCATTCGTAGTTGGTACTGTAATTTCACGAACAGAGAGTTCCAGGCCAACCAGATAGCTTTAAGGAAGAATAAAACAGGTACCTACATCGGCCTAAGTCAGTCGCAATTGTCAGTAGGCGTCTGTATGTGTATTCGTCCACTAGTAAGGAGTTGTGCAGCTCCGTCTGATTAAGTTTTGGAAATGACGGTTAATGAAATCAGCCTTGTGATGTATATTTTAAATCACGAGATTTATGTAATATATTTTAATAAAGAAATGAATGTTAGTTTCACTAATGCAGGTTGACACATTCGTCTAGGAGATTTACCGTCCTATTATCCCACATTCCTCACCCAATATATATAGTGGTTAAAGGGCGTAATACCGGCTCCTACTGATGAGTCGCCAGTAAGCACGAAACGAATGTGCATGAGATTATACTTTCCGTTTGGTTTATCCTTCTGATCACAACTGAACTAATTTGTTACTAGGTTCGCAACACTTAATACAAACTTGCATATACATTAGTTCTCCGCAAAAAACAGTATTAAACTGTTATATATTGAATTAAATGATGTCAAGCTTACCGCGAAATTGTATAACTGATATCGATCAAGGCCATATTGTCTGGATTTACTGGAGTAACAGGTGATGAGAAATAGTAGTAATTCTCATTTACGGTGAACTATGCCATGCATTGATATCCATCATGTTAGTACCACGTAACTTTTCGGTACTATAATGCTGGTATCGGTTACAAACACAATAGCATTAGTTTTAGTATCCTTTACAGACTCGGTATATATATTATATAGAATGAGTTAGCGTTGAAGTCGCATTGTCGAAGACTTTATATGATGTTAGCTTCACTAATGCAGGTGTACACATTCGTATACGATATTGTACCGTCCTATTATCCCACATTCTTCACCCAAATAAATAGAGGTTAAAGGGCGTAACACCGGCTCCTATTGATGAGTCGCCAGTAAGCACGAAACGAATGTGCATGGGATTATATTTTCCGTTCATGCTGCCTTTGATTAATCCTTCTAATCACAACTGAACTAATTTGTTACTAGGTTCGCAACACCTAATACATACTAACAAATGAATATGTTGACATACATGTGAGTAATTAATATGTCGGCAAATATGCCTAAAATCAAGTTTCGTATTGAATTCTTTGCCTATAGGAAGACATTTCCCTGTAAAAATCAAGAGATGAAAATGCACTCATTCAATTATTTGAACAACAATCGAAACAAATTATTTACGTCCGATGTACAAACATGAGTCATCTCTTTATGTTGCTATGGCAGAAACTTACTTAACATACTTCGATTAAGAAGTTATTTTAAATTTGACATATACTCATATTAAATTGGCATGCCATTTCCAAATAGAGTGCTCGTTCAAAGACTGATATACTAAAAGTATGAATTAATTGACGCGATCGGTCATAATCTTAAGTGCATTTTGAACTTATTCTGGTTTACAAATATGCAATACGCGTCAATTGCTGAACATTAAATTAACGCGGAAACCTCCATTATCAACTGTATTAACACACCCGTTGTAGCAGAAGGTGCCAATGTGGTGTCGCCAGTGCTGTAAAAACTCACAGAACCACAGGAATTCGCAGGCGTAAGATTACAATTCGAAAGTCCAGCACGCGAAGCACTTGGGTGTATGTGATTTTGACGCTTTGCCGAAGCAATCGCAGCTTCTGCTAAGGAACGCGGTGGTAAGAGGTTGGAGTCGAGAGCCAATTTTAAGGCGTCTGCGGAACAACGTGACAAGTCAAAGAGATCAAGCACTTCGATCTTTTTATCGGTGCTCAAATCTTATGATAAAAAAGAACAAAAAGAACGAAAAGCCCTTATTTACATTAAATCAAAATTATGTTACAGGTCAAATTAAATACAAATGATTAAAAAAATAATAAATATATTTTGTAACACTGGGAAGTCGGCTTGTCGCTTTTATGGCCAATATACCTAATAAAAATTCGAGCAAATGTACGTGTCATATTTTACATTACATCTTCTGAAAATAAGTTTTCAATCATTTTCATTTGTCAAATGGCTTGTCTCGTGGTATTTAGAGCGTTTGTTACATTTCATTTTAGGCAATTTGGGCCAGTTGAGTTCTAAAAGTTGTCTGCTGCTTCATAAATATTCCATTTTAAAGTCTTTCTTTAGAATTGGACGAACGAAGCACTGGTTTTTTACTTATTTTGATGTATTGAGAACTTTTAACAAGCCATCACACAAATATAATAGAAAATCGGTGCCGTACATTTTAAGCTGCACATGTGATAATTGTCTCGTAAAAATATATTACAGAAATTATGTAACATGCAATTTGTGGCACGGTGGCACAGTGGTTAAAGCAACAGATTCGGAATCAGACGTGCCTAGATTCGAGTCCTGTCCGCAGCAAATTCTTGACAGTACGATAATAAAACCGGTCTATTAAATGTATTTGCAGTTTACTGTATTCCTGTGTATTCAATAATAGAAAATAAAAAAACCATGTGTTTAACGAAAGTATTGAAATAATACTAAGGAAGCTGAACATTTTTTCGCAAATTCTCTGAGATATCAAACTTTGTAAATATCCAAATGATTTAAAAAAGAACAGCAACCAAACATTTTCGTGATAGCAAATGTTGAAATAAATACATACAGGGCTTTCAATAGAAGTTCAATAAGTGGTTTACTCGCAGTTAGATTGCTGAATGCTTCCTGTTAAATAATGCTAATTGACGTGCAGTTTGATAATCAGGCTTCGGTGCAGCTTTAACAAGTAGCGGATTTTACGAAAAATAACGCTTGACCACAATCGAGTTGTATTAACTCTTTTGCGGTTGCAGTCGCCTATCAGAACTGTTTTAACTGCTTGTAAATCAGGAAAAGTTGCTTCGACCAACAATTTACGGCAGCTCTCAACCAGAAGCAATTGAAACTGCTAATTGCAAAGCCGCTGATTAAAGCAGGTCGACTGGTAAATTTGTTTCTTGATTTCTAAATGCAGTTCTCAGCTGTCAGTATCGTGAGCCCAACATTCAATATTTATTAGAATAACTAAAGCCATACACGACTATCAGATCATTAAATAGTTAAAATGAACAAGAAAGCAAGTTCAAGAATTGCACGCATAATAGTTAACGGTAGATAGAGTATGATTAGTCTGGCGTTATAACAAAGATCTACGATTGAATAGATGGAATTCAACTGATCTGAATTTAAACTACCCCTTACGAAGATGTCATCAAATTAATTTATATGTATTAAAATTTTCGTTTTCATACTCTGTAGCTTTTTTCAATTAAAGAAGTAGATATCCATAGAAAATTCATATAAAAAGTAAAGGATAACTAGCAATTTCGAATTCCATTCATTGAAGTTATTACTTCCAATCGCAATTGCACAAATAAAGACCAATTACTCATTTAAAACTAGACATTTATTAATAAAACAAAAACCCATTGTCTACACTCAAGCAAAAACTATTTATCAATGCTTTCGCTGCAAAATTACTTAAGTTTTAATAAAATCAATAGAAGTAAATTATTTTGCAAAAAGTCACTACTCCTACGCAACACAACGTACAGACATAGAGAACACGATAAATAACGGAAGTGGACAATAAATTTTAAACAAAGCAAAGCAAATTAAATATTTACAGTAAATATAACAGTTTCAAAGCTAATCTGGACAAGAACTTGCTGTTATCAACAAAGTTTACGCCCAGAAAAATAATTTATATTAAATAGTATTATGAAAGTCAGTTTATTTCATTATACAACAAACTGCGAGAAAAGTGAATAAAGTATTTAAATATACTTTCCAAATGCCTGAGTCCTATAAGCGTTAATACGCATTTCCTTGCTTTGGCTATCACATTCTCTTAACGTATGAATGATTCAGAATTCAGGAAAAATATTCAAGTAAATAAAGATTAAAATGAATAAATTTTGGAAAAATATTTAGTGCTTCAATAAACATTATATTACAGAGTTTCAGTCACAATTCAAACATAAAATGCCAATCTTTTCTGTGCGCGCTTTCAACCCCTCATTTGGTTAGTATTTTTTAACAAATACAAACAACAATGCATGTCTTTGAAACATATATATCTATGTGAATTTAACAAAATGACACTTTTGAGCATTAGCTATAAATGAGAAGAAAATTAATGTGAAAAATATGGTTGAGCCACTTTGCATTCGCTGATATTGCTCATCCGAATTTGAGCTTTCATTTGAACCAACTGCATTCTCTAAGAGCCGCAACTTTAGTGATTCATCAAATCAATCTCCTTATTAAAAATCCTTAATATCTAAAAAACGAAAAGTACCATCTAATCTTAAAATAGTCTAATTTTAGTTTAGGTAAGTTAAATAAATAGCATTACAATAATTTGATAGTAATTTTAGATAATGCCGAAAGACGTTATTTTTTGTCGTTTAAATGTGAACTATATCATTCCAAGCCTACCAAAAATTCAATTTTATTTATTAAATTGATATTAATCTTTAAAATAGTAAAATGGATAACTAACACAGTGTGAATTGCATCTGTTCTGCAGTTTTATTTCAAGGCCAATTAGGTAGCTATGTGAATAATTTGTTGTTTTCATAGAGTTCGCATGCCGGAATTTGCAAAATGAAAATAAATAATTATTCAGATTCACGTAGAAAGCATTTTCTTACTGTGTCGTACTTATTTTCTTGAATTATTTGGTAGATAGTTATGTCAATCTTCGTCTTTAAATTATCTTCTTTATTTGCACCTATAAACGAAATAAAAGGACAAAAATGTCCATAATTGACTTATAAAATTTTGAGACAAATGAAGGTAGTGTAGATGCTCTTTTTCTCCACTAGCCAAACCTCTAAACGTTAACTGTTGATCAAGCTAGGAAACAAAATATTGAAACCAAAAACATTAAATTGTTCCCTCCTCGTATTTTTACAACTCATTTTGTAACTGTCTATCACAAACATAAAGTAATTGGTCTCTTTCAATGTCAGGTGCTCGGTAATTGGGTCAATAAATATGCACAGAGATGACACCTGCTCATTTAGAATTAAATTAAATTTACCATAATTAGATTAAGTTTCTATTTCTAAAAAAAGATATAGTATTTACCATCAAAGATAAACGAAGATATGCGAATACGACAAAGCAAGAGAGCCTCTTCGCTAGTTCTCATCTACATGTTGACTCCTACAAACTAGTGTCTATTCAACAGTTTCTTAGTTAGTGAGATTACGGTGTGGCCTGATTACATGGTCAACAACGTAAATAATAATATCTGACCACGAGATTGCATATCTACTACTTATGCGGTTTCAGCCATTCAATGAAGCTGCCTCGGTAGTTTGGCTTTCTAAAACAGTGACACAACTAATGCAGGCGGTGTTTCATTACAAGGCCTGTTGGTGATGGTATATCAGAGAGCGACCGAGCATAAACAAGTGGATCGAAAAGTTGTCTCCTAACTAATATCTCCTGACGCTCAGCTAGAAATGATTTAAAGAAAACCAAACGAATAAGCTGATCTAAAAAGAGTAACGGCCGCTATAAGCTATAGTCGATCATCTGCTAGATTACCGAAATGTAAATAATTTGCTAAAGGCCGCTGCAGCATAGCAAATAGAAATGAATGTCTCGGCAGAAGCCGATTCTAGGTAGACCAATTTGCTGATGACTTTCGGCGAAGCATCGTTCAGTCTTATTTACAGCTTCTTACAAAAATTTACCATAAAATCGTTTAAAAGGTTTTAGTCTCATACCTTACCGGATGAACAAAAAAAACAAAGCCTAAAACCGTATTACATATACATAAACGTGTTTTCATGTCTCGCATAGGAGAGTCCAATAACGTCTTTGCCAATAAAGCATAATTCATTAGGTTTTTCCAATCGATTCTATTTGTTGATAGATTTTCACATTCTTTTCACACTTTGATGTCTGTTAGTAAAGATCTTATTGAGCTATTTAAACAAATAAGTTGCAGATGTACAGGTGTCTGCAACTCTACCAAAGTCTACGACACGTCATGAAACATAAAGGTTCGGCAGATTGACTAATATAATTTGAAAGCAATATACATAAGCCTAGATTCTTCTTAAGTGAGAAAAATTATCACAAGTATATATTGCTTACAGAAAATTTAAATATTTTTAAAAGTTAATTATTATTCAGCTAGTTAGATATTCTTTGCACATTTTCGTTTAATCAATGTAAAAAAAGGTTTTAGTTTTTTATTTATTTAAGTAGTTAATTAATAAATTACATACTAAGAGTAATTATAGGTGGAAAAATGTAACTAGACCCCACTGACTTTCATATTTAATTTGTGCTAAGGACAGGTTTGTTGTATTTTATTGATGAACTAAATAAGAAATTTATTTAGATAAAATTAAACGTCACTAAAAAATTGATTTAAAACCTCTAAGAAATAGCCAGGTTTGTATGTCACAAAGCAGTTCTAGAATAATTAATAGAAATTTAGCATTCAAGAAATAAGTTAACTTGGTATTAACCTTCATATAAGTAAAAGGTCACTTGTTGCACGGGCGGCGATAACAATCAGTTAAATCACAGTTGCGATCTTGATATAAACACCAGTCTCATTATACACAAAAAAGTTTTCAATACAAACAAAGCATTTTTTTAATTTAGAAGAGGCAATTCATCAAAAAGAAAGTTTTCGCCCTTATTTGGAGCTCTTTGCGCACTTTTAAGAATTTTCTGTGGACAGGGCTCGAGCCTGGGCACATCAGCCACGGAATCTTTTGCTCTAACCTCTGAGCTTCCCTTACTGCACACTAAATATAACTTTTATCTGTATACTAACTAATGCTTCATGGTTAGCCTTTCCCTTAGGTGGGGCCTAAATGACATTCTATAAAACCCTAAGTTCAAAATAACACCCCAAATCTTTCATTAGATGCGAGAAACCACGTTATCTGGGGAAGTAGCATTGAATTTAAAATGAACAGCAGATTCGCAGGCGGTGATAAAAATTAGTTAGTTGAAATCCATAAACACAAATTTATTGATTTAATGGGACTGGTTTTTATATCAAGAACGCAAACTTGATTAAAATTTATTGTTATCACCACTCGCGCGACCAATGTTCATTTAATTATATAAATGTCCATTTCAATACCACTTCCCCAGGTATTGTGGTGTCTGTTGAATAATGACAGATTTTCGATAGTTAGTTAGAATTTCAGGTCTAAATGGTTGCCATATAGGCTCCTTTTAAAGAAAAGGCTAACCGAGTTTCATTAGTTTGTTTATAACTGAAACTTATTTGTTGTGTGCGACAGGGTGGCTCATTTGCTCGAAAAAGGGACACCGGGGCGGACGTGCTCAGGTTAAAGCCCATGCCACGGAAAATTCTGGACCGTACGTGATGATTTCATAATAATGAGGAAACCGGTCTTCTGGATAAATTGTCTTTTCTACACTATAAAATACTCAGTTTGTACTGCCAAATGTATTTATATAATGGTAATGTTCTTTTATATCAATATCGCAATTTTGTTTTAAATAATGAGTAATAATTATCAGATTTAGAGATTTAAAGATGTGTATGAGGTAGGTACGTTGTTCTGAGTTCCTGTAAATTTATGTTGTTGTATAAAATGTCTTCAGAAATCGCAATGATATTAACGATGGGGGAATTCTCGCAGAAGCTGACATTAATAAGTGAGGAGACGTCAGAACTTCGCTTGAATACGAGTCGTCCTGTTGCTAAGAATAGTCATTTTAGGAACAATAGCATCAGAGTTTGCGCGCTGACCATAAGGCATAGCCAAATGGTCTATAAAGCATGTTATTTACGATTAAATCAGCATAGTGTTTGGCGATAGTAACAAAAAATTTCCCGTTGGCTGTAATAACACTAAAAATCTTAACAACAAACGCCTCAGATCAAATAGAAATACTGTAAAAAAATGAAATAGCAATTTGAAGTCCAGGTACATCTATATCACAACTATTGTATATAATTGGCATGAAGCGTTGTGTCATGCATCAATCAGTGAGCCATGAAATGTTGCGTAAATAGTTGCTATATATTTTGGTGAGGTGTGACACAACAAAATTAGCACTTGTTTAAAGAAAGCATAAAAGTTTAAAATTTCATTGTAGTACTGGCACAATGCCACCTGAACAAGTGATATTAAATTAAAGATTTATGACCAAATTTGTATTATATATATATATATATATATATATATTTGTCATAAAAAACTAAGCATTACTTGTGGTGGTAGGAACTAATTTATCCAGTAGACCGATTTCAACTTTAATGTCCAGAATATGCTTACGCTAGCTTATGCAATTCTAGTTTATACTACAACATATTTTTATTATCAAATTCCTGCCATAATTCTTCAATTCGATATTGCTAACCCAAGTAGGGTGGTTTCTGTTCTATATTGACTGATTGAGAGTGATCAGTTCGAATTTTACTTCGAAACAGATGCCACGTATTTCCACCTGAGAAAAAGTTAACATTGCGTGTAGTATGCCCTGGTTTCAGCCTCGCCCGTGGTAAATGCTAGACAATACTTGCAAAGTTCACAATAAGAACGAAACCGGTCTACTTCATGAATTACTAAGTGGGAAATAGCCATATAATCTAAATACTGCCATATATCGCCAATTAAATAAATATTTACGCATATTTAAAAACTGGTCATTTTAACGGGAATGAAATAGACGGTACCTTGAGGAAATCTCTATTTGTTAGTACGCAAAAATATATGTTATTATTTGTTTGACGTACACATGATTTTTTTATTAGTATTTACAATATGTCAAATGATACTACTAAATCAATAAACGGTTTTTGAAGTGTTACATTAAGAAACCATTTCAATGCTAATACTAGATAACCGTGTAATTTAGATCTCGATAGTTTGTTGCATCATTGCAGATAATTATGCATCATTCTATTTGAAGCATCAGTAGAGCTTGTAATGTTTTTTTTCATGTAAACTGTTAATGAATAAGTCGAACAGCATTAATAAGTTAATCATGAGCTCAAGTAGAAATATTGATAAATAATATTAAAGCGTATGATCATGGACAAATTAAATAGATTGATGTACTACACGGATTATACCCAGAGTAACCATGATTCACATATTTCAATTGAAATTCTCAAAATATATCCACGTTTGCGCAGAAATTACCCCGCCAAAATTTGTTTGTATTTCACGGAAATATACTGAATAAATGCAAGAACTGGCCTAAGCTGCATATTTCTGCGACGTGACGCATGAAAAAGTCACAGCCGGACTGCAGCAAGCAGAACACCGAAATACGAAAATTGAACAAAAATTAGGTCAAATTAAAGCAAGTTAATAACTAAGCGATTCTTTAAGTAACCGTAAATTATCTCTTGTGCCTGATGTTTTCTTCTTTTTCTCACGTTTTCTCCTCATTTGGCCGGAACTGTATATTTGCTCTTTTATAGTAATTAATTCCTTAACCAAATTTTCTATTCTCTTATTCTATATTTAATTTTAATATAGGCTTGTTTATCTGCGCAAAACTTAAGTAATCTGAAGCGAAAAATTTCCAAAAATAGAAGTTATTTTAATCTTAACTTCAATATTAATAATATGGATGAAATGGCACCAACTTAATACGTTCTATTGTGTAATAACTTTGCTTTAGTTTAAATTTAATCTTCCATATATTTGATTTCCTGTTTGTGTATTATATGATAACGTAGAAATTTTGTAGCAATTTGATCGGTTAATAAAATAAATAACAATTACAAATAAAGATTGTTATCTATGATTTATAGGTTACATTCCTCCGGTTTTATCTTAAAACAGTTATAAAATTGAAAATATGGCAGTACTTCCAAGTGTTTCTATATTAACGAAGAAAATTTGCATAATTTACACCAACC
Source organism: Eudiplozoon nipponicum (assembly GCA_029291075.1). Lineage (NCBI taxonomy): Eukaryota > Metazoa > Platyhelminthes > Monogenea > Mazocraeidea > Diplozoidae > Eudiplozoon > Eudiplozoon nipponicum. The sequence continues at coordinate 11,693 of JAQBSW010013939.1, forward strand.
TTTTCCATTTTTCAGTACAACTTTATGTAAGGTGTGTATAAGACCATCATGGCTTTGCCTTGTCTCATCTGGCAGTGTCTTTTTAACGAGACGAACAAACTCATCCAAAGTTAAATCGCCCTTTTCAGCCATTCCTGTCAGAAAGCCATCAATCGCATTCACGACTCCAGTTGAAAGAGGCTTAATTGCATCTTTTGTATTAGAATTGCCATTAGCGGTTTCATCGTTCGTATTTTTGTCGACCGCATCTCCATCACCAATGTTCTCAGAATTTCTGCCATCTCCTTTTACATCTAAATAAATAGGGAACCGTTTTGTAAATGAAACACAAATGTTCATAAGCAAAAATTGAATTGTATAGTATAGATAAATAACACAATCAAGCAAATGGGCAAACTAACTAAATAACAAAACAGAATTATATTTGCCTGATATATTGATTAAACACTGCCGTATAACCACGAGGAAGTGCTTACTTGTGGGCGGTAAATCACTACTAAAAATTTCATTTCTAGTTAAGGATTAAGACCATCTTAGTGAAAATTCTGTTGATTGACCTTTCTGGTGTAAAAAACTCTAAGAGTGCCGAGATGCCACTTAAAACGACCAGAGATATAAAGGCATGAAAGCCATGCTAATAAATGGAATAACTTGTCTTCACTTAATCGATTGTGCTTATTGAAATTCATGACGATGTAAAAATTAGGCAAATTATTCAAGCCTTCTCTGCTGCCGTGTTAGGACATCAGTACCTATTCTCAAATAAAAATCAATTTCAGGAAAATGAAATCGAAGAAGCTTTTATTATAACAATAATAGCAATGTCACTCATCAATAATAACCTTCTGTATCAGCTCATATTATAAATGATGATGATTATGCTAATACTAATAAAACAAGAGGAGAGCAACTAATCCTACTATTACCACTGATACTACTACTAATTCTACCACCACCACCACCACTACCACTAAAACTACTACTACTACAACAGCTAATATAAATATTAATACTAATAAAACTACTACTCCTGC
>JAQBSW010013940.1:0-12725 GCA_029291075.1 Eudiplozoon nipponicum
TCGAACCTGGGCACAACTGCTTCGGAATCCGGTGATCTAACCATTGAGCTATGCTGCCGCACACTACACTGCACACAATTTTCTGTTATATACTAATTAATGTAACTTGGTTAGTCTATTTTTCTTTAGGTGGAGCTCGTATTGTATCCATTTATACCTAAAGTTCCTATTAATCATTCTAAATCTGTCATTACTGAAGACACACCACACTACATGTGGAAGTGGAATTGAAATGACCATTTATATAATTGAACGAGCATTGGTTTCGCTGGAGGTGATAACAATTTTTATAATCAAGGTTGCGGTCTTGATATAAACTCCTGACTCATTAATTACTTACATATGCCAGTATAAACTAAGAATTGTATAGTGTAGAAAAGGCAATTCAACTGGTATACCGGTTTCGTCCTTATTGGGAACTCATCATGTACTGGCCAGAAATTGCCGCGGACAGGACTCAAACCTGGGCAAATCTGCTTCGGAATCTAGTGCTTTAAATACTCGACCATCCTGCCGCACACTACACTTCACACAATTTTCAGTTATATACTAACTAATGTAACTTGCATAGTCTATTTTTTTAAGTGGAGCTCATATGGCATCCACTAAGACACAAAGTTTCAACTAACCATCCACCATCTCTCATTACTAAACAGACACCAAACTACATGGCGAAGAGGAATTAAAATGAACATTTTTATAAGTAAACGAACATTGCTTGCGCGGGAAGTGATAACTATTATTATAATCAAGGTTGCTGTATTCATATAAAGACCTGACTCATTTAATATTTACATATGTCAGTATAAACTAAGAATTGTATAGAGTAGAAAAGGTAATTAATCCAGTAGACCGGTTTCATCCTTATTGGAAACTCATAATGTACTGTCCAGAATTTTTACGTGGAGATCAAATGGCATCCATTAAGACCCAAAGTTCCAAATAACCATCGCAAATCTGTCATTACTGAACGCACACCACACTACATGGGGAAGTGGAATTGAAATGAAAATTTATATAATTAAAAGAACATTGGTTGCGCAGGCAGTGATAAAAATTATTATAATCAAGGTTGTGACCTTGATATAAACACCTGACTCATTAATTACTTACATATGTCAGTATAAACTAAGAATTGTATAGTGTAGAAAAGGCATTTCATCCAGTACACCGGTTTCGTCCTCATTGGGAACTCATAATGTACTGTCCAGAATTTGCCGCGGACAGGACTCGAACCTGGGCACGTCTGCTTCGTAATCTGGTGCTCTAACCACTGAAACGTCATAAAGCACACAACACTGCTCACATTTTTCAGTTATATACTTACTAATGTTACTTGGTTATTCTATTTTTTTTATCAGATTTAGCTCATTTGACATACATTTATACTCAAAGTTTCAACTAACCACCCCCACTCTGTCATTACTGAACAGACACCATACTACATGGGGAAGTGGAATTGAAATGAACATTTATATAATTAAACGAACATTTGTTGCGCGGGCGCTGATAAAAATTATTATATTCAAGTTTACGGTCTTGATATAAACACCTGACTCATTAATTACTTACATGTGTCAGCATAAACTAAGAATTGTATAGTGTAGAAAAGGCAATTCATCTGGTAGAACGGTTTCGTCCTTATTGGGAACACATCATGTTCTGGACAGAATTTGCTGCGGAGAGGACTCGAACCTGGGCACGTCTGCTTCGGGATCTCATGCTCCAAATATTCAGCCATCCTGCCTCTGACTACACTGCACACAATTTTCGTTTATATACTAAATAATGTAACTTGGATTGTCTATTTTTTTACGTGGAGGTCATATGGCATCCATTTAGACCCAAAGTTTCAACTAACCATCCCCCCTCTGTTATTACTGAACAGACACCAGACTACATGGGGAAGTGGAATTGAAATGGACATTTATATAAATAAACGAACATTGGTTGCGCGGGCAGTGATAACAATTATTATAATCAAGATTTCGGTCTTGTTATAAACACCTGAATCATTAATTACTTACATATGTCAGTATTATCTTAGAATTGTATAGTGTAGCAGGAGAAATTAATCCAGTAGACCGGTTTCATCCTTATTGGAAACTCGTCATATACTGGCCAGAATCTTTCGCGGACAGGACTCGAACCTGGGCAAAACTTCTTCGGAATCTGGTGCTCTAACCACTGAGCCATCCTGCCGCACACTACACTGCGCACAATTTTCTGTTATATACTAACTTATGTAACTTGGACAGGCTATTTTTTTAAGTGGAGATCAAATGGCATTTATTAAGACCGAAAGTTCCAACTAACCATTGCCAATCTGTCATTACTGAACACACACCACGCTACATGGGGAAGTGGAATTGAAATGAACATTTATATAATTAAAAGAACATTGGTTGCCGGGCGGTGATAAAAATTATTATAATCAAGTTTGTGGTCTTGATATAAACACCTGACTCATTAATTTCTTACATATGTAAGTATAATCTAAGAATTGTGTAGTTTAGAAAAGGAAATTAATCCAGTAGACCGGTTTCTTCCTAATTGGGAACTCATCATGTACTGGCCAGAATTTGACGCGGACAGGACTCGAACCTGGGCACAACTGCTTCGGAATCTGGTGATCTAACTACTAAGCCATCCTGATGCACACTACATTACACACAATTTTCGATTATATACTAACTAATGTAACTTAGATTGTCTATTTTTTAAGTGGAGATCATATGGCATCCATTTAGAGACAAAATTTCCAACTAACCATCCCCAATCTGTCATTACTGAACAGACAACACACTACATGGGGAAGTGCTATTGAAATGAACATTTATATGATTAAACAAACATTGGTTGCGCGGGTGGTGATAAAATTTAGCATAATCAATGGTGCGGTCTTGATATAAAAACTTGGCTCATTAATTATTTACATATGTCATTATAAACTCAGAATTGTATAGTGTAGAAAAGCCAATTCATCCAGTAGAAAGTTTTCGTCCTTATGGGAACTCATCATGTACTGGGCAGATTTTGGCGCAGGCAGGACCAAATCCTGGACACATCTGCTTCAGAATCTGGTGCTCTAACAACTGAGCTATCCTGCCGCACACTACACTGCACACAATTTTCAGTTATATACTAACTAATGTAACTTGGTTAATCTATTTTTATTTAGGTGGAGTCCATATGACATCCATTTAGACACAAAGTTCCAACTAACCATGCCCAATCTGTCATTACTGAACAGACACCACATTATATGGGGAAGTGGTATTGAAATGAACATTTATATAATTAAACGAACATTGGTTGCGCGGGTGGTGATAACAATTATTATAATCAAGGTTGCGGTCTTGATATAAACACCTGACACATTAATTACTTACATATGTCAGTATAAACTAAGAATTGTATAGTATAGAAAAGGCAATTCATCCATTAGACCGGTTTCGTCCTTTTGGGAATTAATCATGTACTGGCCAGAATTTGCAGAAGACAGGACTCGAACCTGGAAACAACTGTTTCGGAATCTGGTGCACTTACCACTGAAATATCATGCCGCACACTACACTGAACACAATTTTCAATTGTATACTAAGTAATGTAACTTGTTTAGTTTATTGTTCTTTAGGCGGAGCTCATACGGCATCCATTTATACACAAAGTTCCAACTGACCATCCCCAATCTGACATTACTGAACAGACACCAAACTACATTGGGAAGTGGAATTGAAATAAACATTTAAATAATTAAACGAACAATGGTTTCGCGGGTTTTGATAAAAATAATTATAATCCAGTTTACATTCTTCATATAAACACCTGACCCATTAATTATATACATAAATCAGTATAAACTAAGAATTGCATTGTGTAGATAAGGCAATTCATCCAGTAAGTACTTATTGTGTGTTGCGAACCTAGTAACAAATTAGTTCAGTTGTGACCAAAAGAATAAAACAAAGGCAGTATGAACAGAAATTATAATCTCATGTTCATTCGTTTCGTGCTTATGGGCGACTCATCATTAGGAGCCGGTATTAAGCTCTTTAACCACTATATATTTTGGTCAAGTATGTGGGATCGGTTAATAAAAGAATAGCCATGGTAGGAAACCGGTCTACTGGATGAATTAAATACTCTTTGTTGCGAAGAAATAATATATATGCAAGTATGTATTAGGTGTTGCAAACCTAATAACAAATTAGTTCATTTGTGACCAGAAGGATAAACCAAAGGCAGCATGACCAGAAAGTATAATCTCATGCACATTCGTTTCGTGCTTACTGGCGACTCATCAGTAGGAGCTGGTATTACGCCCTTTTACCGCTATATATTTGGTCGAAGAATGTGAAATAATAGGACGGTACAATCTCCTAGACGAATGTGTAAACCTGCAATAGTGAAGCTAACATCATATATACATACTTGCATATATATTAGTTCTTCGCAACAAACAGTATCTAACAGAACAATAACTATATCCATAGCACCTTAACCGAGTTTGTAACGTCGTACGGCATTTACTTGAAGCCGAGGCGTTTACAAAATTGGCGACTGCGCCAGGATATTGAGTATTGTTCTGTTTTTTGGTATAAATAAAATTGACTTTCTTTTTCATTTATTTGGGATAAATATAGATTAAAATTTGCCTTTACCCCTTCCTTACTCTGGTCGTGGTCTTCTGGGTATTTTGTTGGGTATATTTTCGTGGATTTCTGGTGAATTTTTTTGGGTATAATAATAATAATACATGTATTTGGCATCAAGGGCTAATTGGCCCTCTGTTCAACTTTCCAACGTACAAAACTGCACCGTACGTACTCGACAGGCTCAATTGCGGATAATTTCAATTTTTGGAAGCAGTTACTGTGAAGGAACTAATTCATCTGTGTTCTGCGCTCATTCAACTGTGGAAGCTGTTTGTGGAATTTCCAAATGAGTGTCAATTTCCACAGCTGACGGAAAGGACAACAGACCACAGGCACAAGGGTGCATCAGTATCGGGAAACATCTGGCGCAGGAAGTAGAAGACCGTACTTTCTGCACATCAACGGCATCAACGGCGCTACAGGGAAGAAGCCAACTGCAATCCGACATTCCTGTCGACTCTTTTCGTCCACGCCGAATTTTTCACATAGAGAACCAAACGGACAACGCCGGTCGCAATCACCAGCCTACTTGTTTGCATGACCCGGCCAAACAGCCCAACGAACTTCTGCACCTTCTTGATTTCAAAACTGACGAAGAGTTCATCGTAGACACAGGTGCAGCAGTCTCAGTTCTCAAGGGTGATTCAATGGCCGACATGTCACTAGGCGTTCTTCTCGCAACAGCTACAGGCGAGCCCATACCAACTTATGGCTGCCAATACCAATCATATCGTCACAGAAGGACAACCTATTGCACTCAAGAAGCGACCACTGGCTCCTGCTAAGCTGAAAGCTGCCCAAGAGGAATTCTCAAGGGATTTTGGAAGAGGGAATCATCAGACCATCGAAAAGTTCATAGGCGTCACCACTGCACTTAGTCTCCAAATCAAACGGATCGTACAGAGCCTGCGGAGACTACCGTAAGCTAAATTCAGTGAAAAAATCTGATGCATATCCTATTCCAAATATTAACACTTTACTTGAAAAACTGAACGGCAGCAATTTCTTCTAAGTGATTGACCTCAGACAAACCTACCATCACATCCCGGTAGCACCAGAGGATATCGAGAAAACTGCAGTCATCACTCCATTTAGCCTTTTTGAATATCTTTACATGCCTTTTGGACTTAAGTGTGCTACTCAGACATTTCAAAGATTCATAGACAACATACTTCGCGACGACTCTGCTTATTGTATGTCATATCTTGATGACATTATGGTATTTAGTCCAGATTTAGAATCTCATGCGAAGCATCTACGAAATTTCCTCTCACGCTTATCAAACCACGGACTCAATATCAACTGTGACAGACGCAGATTGCTACTACATCCGCGGACTTCTTAGGGCATCGTATCACGGCCCAAGGTATTCAACCGTTGCCGTCAAAGACGAATTCAATCAAGAATATGAAGTCATCTAGGACTGTGAGCGAGTTGCAGAAAATCCTGGGAGTACTAAACTATTATCGCAAGTTCCTTCCGGGCCTTTCAAAACAACTTTATCCTTTGTGCAGGCACCTGCGGAACCGAAAAAGACTTAGCAAGAATTCCATCATTGCTTGATCATCCGAAGACGAGGAATTACTTCGACTTGCCATCAACTCGTTAGCAAATGCCACAATGCTAACGCATCCAGATTTCGAAAAGCCATTTCTACTCACGACAGATGCTTCTGAATTCGCTAATGGAGCCACTTTGGAACAAGAGATCGACGGAGTTCGGAAGCCTATCAGTTTCTACTCGCGTACTCTCCAACTAGTAGAAACGAGGTACGACACTTTCGGCCGAGAACTTCTCGCAATCCTCGACGCAGTGCGCCACTTTATCAGAATCATTGGTAGCAGCAGATTTGTTGTTTTTACAGATCATGCACCACTAGTTAGCGCACTTCGAAATGTAACTTCATCTATCGCCAAGTAACCTGCCAGAGTGGAAAGACAGCTTTCTCGTCTAAGCGAATGGCAATTTGACATCTTTCACGTCAAGGGCAAACAGAACTTCATTGCAGATGCCCTGTCCAGGCCAGACGTCTCTCTACAACCATCTTCGCCGTCACCATTCACTGTCAACTCCGTGGCACTCAGTGAACCTGCACTAACGCCAGCTCTCCTGCGAACGGAACAACGCGGTGACATTCACATTCAAAGATCAATAGCCCGTCACCCAACCAAGTTCATATGCCGTCTCGGGAAGGCTTACCAATTGTTTACTTCACGGGTACGCAGCCCAACAAACCAGTTCTGCCGACCAGCCTTCAGAGAAAGGTTTTCGATTCAATTCACTCAATTTCTCACCCAGGAAGCCAACAGACTGTCCGACTTCTTACAGATCGTTTCTGGGGTCACAGACTTAGGCAGAATGTTAAACGATGGGTCTGAGAGTGTGCTATTTGTCATAAAAACAAGATCACACGACACACTCGTTCTAAGTTGCAACATTTTCGGTCTACTTCTTGCCTAGCCATCGTCCACATCAACATAGTTCATCTGACAAAGGTTCAAGGTTTCAGCTACCTTCTAACTACGATTGATAGATTTACACGGTGGCCTGCGGCATTACCTCTTGGCACCATTTCTGCAGACGAAGTAACTAACGGTTTTATCTCTGCATGGATATCCAATTATGGTGTTCCCAATGAAGTCATCACGGACAGAGGCACTTGCTTCTCATCTGATCGTTTCAAAACAACATTGTGGTACATGGAATGCATTTTACGCCAGACGACTTCTTAACATCCCCAAGCTAACGGTATGGTAGAGAGAATGCATAGGGAACTCAAAGCTGCTTTAGCATCCTCGTCCATTAATGGCAACTGGGTCGATGCACTACCTTTATTTCTGCTTGCCATGAGTTTCCGTACTCGTGAATTCATTAAAACGTCTGCGTCACATCTCTTGTATTGCATGGATCTACGCCTGCCTAGTCAGCTCCCACGTCTACTACCGGCACAAAATGATCCACACGACGAAGCTACCAGCCTTCGACTTCATTTCGGTAACATGTCTGAACAGCAGCCGAAACATACGCCTCGTCCAGTCTTCGTTCACCCACAGCTCCACAGCTGCAAGAGAGTTCTCGTTCGCATCGACAATGCTGTTGCACCACTACAAACAAAGTATCGCGGTCCTTACCCGATATTGCTCAGACAACCAAAATACTTCATTATTTTGCATGGCGCTACACCGACATCAGTAAGCATAGACAGGTTGAAATCGTTTATCGAACCACCTGATCCTGAGAGCGTTCAACTTTTTAAACACGTCTCAGGCTTCGTCTGCCCACAATCTCAATAGTCTGCTTTTTATAACGCGTAATTGATATTTTTTAACATTAACATTACTTATCAAATTTTTTTTTCAACCTTACGTAATTTTTCGTATTTATCTCACGTGGCATAACCAGCTGTTCTTAGTTAACAATTGTGTAGCATTTTGGAACAGTTCTTTGGTATTATGCCATTTCTGAGGCAATGTTCGTGTACATATTTTTATGCAGTTACCTTTGATTTTAATATTTTTACATTATAATGTATTTCTCACACATGAAATCACACTGCCTATTTTGGTATGACCAGCTACTTGGAGCTAACGCTTTCGTGTAGCAACACTAAGTAGTTATCAGCTTCATATTATGGTATAGGCCACGTTCAATGCATACCTCAACTTCATCAATTGCACAAAGACCACTCTAGAAATGTCACGACCACAACGTCGAGCACTCTAGCTCCTTTTTTTGTATACAGACACATTAACGACGATCCAACCTGCTTAGGTTTTAACTTAAACCTGGCAAATTCAGAGGCGATTTATCTCGAAATCTTCACGCTGCGGCTCCCAAAACTTACACTGCTCTATTTTGCCTCACGCGGTATGACCGACCACTAGAGCTAACAATTGGTGTAGCAATTCCTAGTGGTTACCTGGCATCATATCATTGTTGAAGCAACCAACAAGCATATTTAAGCCCAGCATTTATGTTACATCATATTTTTGCTAAACTCTGTCCGAACTCTGTCCTACATTTCTTATCTAACCTCGCAGAGAGGAATTTTTTCCTTTTTTTCAGAGAGGAAAGTGTTGTAACGACACAAATTAATTGCCGACATTTTGCGTAAATTAAATTCAATTTTATTTACGTTGCACCAATGAGAAAAAAGCGAAACTTGCCTTTAACCAATAGTGTGCAAGTAGACATATTGCATGCTATTTAAGCACGGTAATTTACCATGCAAGTCAGTTGTGGCATTTGCCTTCTACCTGCTTCACGCGTGTGCGTTCTGTCGGCTGTCAATACGTGTGCGCTCTGTCGGCTGTCAATACCTACGCTGGTGATTTGATAGTTTCACCAACAACTAACTACATCCGTGACTCATCTTGTTGCGGGATACCGGAGAGGACGAGCCAATTGAGTGCAGGACCTGCAGGACACTATCCACAACGCGATTACAGCTCAACCACGGGAGCGACAACTCAACCAGAGTCCACCCAAGGCTCTAGGACATCTTCAACCTCTGAAGACTTCAAGAGAACGCATTACCAGGCCCTCTTAAGGGCCCCCATATCAGTAACTAATCTCTATTCAGAGCACCTTAACCGAGTTTGTAACGTCGTACGGCATTTACTTGAAGCCGGGGCGTTTACAAAATCAATTTGGAAGTTCAGTTCATGAAGTGTCCGAGCATCAATGCGAGCTGGCCTGGATTCGGACTGATGAGTTTGAGTTTCAGATCAAAAATGATGGTGGACCGGAAGCAAACGTTGACCGACGGAGTAATAGAATGTCGTGAATTTGCTTTTGACTTGTTTTAGTTCTTTTAATATTAATAATTAGTAATTTGCAAATTGTAGAAGCGTTATTATAAATCGTTAGGTCCAAATTTTCTGTATAATAAAATTACGCCAAAAACATTTACCTTCTGTTTTTTTTATTTTTAAATGGTATTTTGTTTCTAAAAAAAGGAAAATAGCTTTTTGACTTACTGAAATCTTTTTCGAATTTTCTCAATCAATTTGACAATATTAATTCTAAAAATCACTGTATTTTATTTTCTATTACTTTATATATTATAATATCGAATTATGTCGGATTTATCTTCTGATAAGGAATCCCAATTGAATGAAAAAATAGCATACATTAGAGAGAAAAATGCACAATTGGAAGCGCGTCATAAAGTTATTTTTTGTTACATTTACTGTAGGTAATCGAAGAAGACAGACAAAAGGCCACAATGGACGGTATTGCCGTTGCGCCCGAACAAAGTCGCTATGTAGTTTTTTTCTCATGATTTATTAAATTCAGGTTCATAATAATTTCAAAAAAAATAATTCGTCATCTAAACATAATTCAAACGAAAGTACAATTTTGGTATTTCATTTTTATTTATCATTTTTGTAAATATTATTTTTAAATTAATAACTATCATTTTAAAATATCACTAAGTAATTCTTTCTTTGGTGAAATATTTATCAATCCATAAGTATGTGGCGAAAAATATGCCTTTTATCAGTTTTTCCAATTTTGTGTAGTAAAGTGAATATCCCCGTCATTTAATGAAAATTCTCGGTCACGGGCTTCAAGATTATAAAGATACTACAATTATCACCAAGTCCAATGCAACAGGGTTGATTCTCTGAACTTGCTTAATTATTTGTAATTTAGTCCCTTATGCTCGATCCTTTATAGCTCTCGATAATATTCTCTGTGTCCTCAATATATTATTATTATTATTATTATTATTATTATTATTATTATTATTATTATTATTATTATTATTATTATTATTATTATTAATACATTTATTTGGCAACAAAGGCCAACAGGCCCAACAGTTGAAATGATGAGGTACAAATCAAGAGTAGGATATTTAATAAATAATAATAATAATAATAATAATAATAATAATAATAATAATAATAATAATAATAATAATAATAATAATAATAATACATTTATTTGGCATCAAAGGCCAACTGGCCCGACCATTGAGATAACAAATCAAGGGTAGGATATGTGGAGGTGAGTGGAATTGTGACTAGCAAAGTATTTGATGGCAGGGGGGTTTGGGAAGGGAAATGTTATCAAAAACGTCAAGATAGTTCAATCTGGTGAAAAATAAATAGGAACAAAATTCCATTTGACTAGACAAGATCAATTGGAGAAAGTCCATGAATTGTCAGAGCTTCTAGGTAAAAGTGAGTTCGAAAATAAAGATAATAAAGATGGCGGATCGTAGGCAGACATCGGTCGATGGAGTCCATTGTCGTGGAGATTCAGTTGATGGAGCATAGCCAGGACATGGATGGAATCAGCCGGATTGAAAACGAGCTTCTTGCACGGGTCGCAGGCATCCGTAGAACGAGGTTGTGATTGAAGGAAGGCCAGGGAAAGTCGATGTCCTGTTGGGTTATCGGTCCTCCGCTGAAACAAGAAAGAAAAGAATTGGATGAGGAAAACTTAGTAAGGTATCCACTACGTGGATATGATGGGGTCACGAATGGGTTGAGAAGAGGTATCAGTGAGTCAAGAAGAAAGGATGAAGACCAAGGAGGTAAAGTGGAAGATTAGAGAAGTTAAAGAGAATAGCCTGGGGAGAAGTAAATGTTATGGATTGAGAAGGAACCAGTTTCGTTTCCAATCGGTGGTATCGCAAAGAAGTTTGTTGAAGAAGTACTGATGGGCTGCCTTTTTGAATTCGTGCTGGGATAGGAGCTTTATATCTGTGGGAAGAGCGTTGAAAACATTAGTGGCTTTGGAGAAGAGATAGACTTTTTTAAATATGGTGGGGGTATGGTTAGCTTGGATAGAAGAGTTACTAGAACGTGTGGCGTAGTGGTGACTTGGGTGGGCAAAGTTGGAGAGTGGTAGGGAAGTTGAGATCTTATGGATAAAAGAAATGACTCGAAGGTGACGTGTGAACCAAAGCGGAAGAAGGTTAGCCAGAAGTAGGCGTTCCCTATAATTTTGGCATTTCGGGAAGACTCGCTTAAGAAATCTGGAGGATACCTGTTCAATAGTATACGAGGAGGCGAGGGTGAGAGGACAGTAGAATTCGCTGGCGTAAGAAATGAGGGGCAGAACGTAGACCTTGAATAATGTGAGTTGGAGAGTGGGGTTGTTAGTCTTAAAACAGATCAGACGGGCCCATTTGAAGAGTTTGGAAGTAGTGTGTGTAAGGTGTGGGGAGAAGTCTAGGGACTTAGAGAAATGAATGCCGAGATGTTTGGCCGAATCTATTATTTCTATGTCGAGGGGGTAGTTGGCAACCGGGATAGAGCAGAATGGATCAGACGAGAGTCTCATTAAGCGAGTTTTGGTGGGATTTAGTTTGAGACCGATTCTGCTGAGTTGCAAGTGGAGCGAAGATAGGAGCTCCGATATAAGGGGTGAGGAAGGGTTGGATGTTGTGGGGTTGCTGAATACGATAACCATGTCATCCGCATATTTGAACAGCTTGAAAAGATTGTCTTCAACCTGTATGTGTGCGAGTGTAAGGTTGAAGAGAATGGGACCAAGTACGGAGCCCTGCGGAACACCGGATCGGACACGGGTTGGCCTCGAGTGACCACTGCCAACTTTTACTGTCGCATATCGGTTTCCGGAAGATAATAATCTGATAAGATTGAGAGACGTTGCCGCAGATACCGCTTCTCATTGAAGGCGGATTCGATTGCTGAAAATGACAGCGGAGTCAAAAGCCTTGGATATATCTAGGAAGAGGAGAGTGCACTGAAGCCCTTTAGAGAAAGAGAGAGTAGCAATTGATCCGAGAACACTAACTACAGTTGGTGGAAGATGAGCGGCCGTCTCGAGAAATCCATGATGATCATCAAGGAGGTAGAGAAGTCGCGCAAAGAGAAACTGTAATGAAAGGGCAGATTAGGCTGTACAAGATCCTGCTCGAAGATTTTGGTGAAAGAAGGAACGATGATAGTAATGGGGCGGAGATCTTTAAATGATGAGATCGAGGAGGGTGCCGTATTTTTGGGGATAGGAGAGACTCGTCGCGAGCAAAAGCCAGTCCGGGGGAAAGATAGGTGGTTTCGACGACAATGATTAATAGCATCTGCA
>JAQBSW010013941.1:0-12722 GCA_029291075.1 Eudiplozoon nipponicum
ATAACATGTTTTTGGTAGTAATGTCATTTTTTTTAATTTAGTATAATATGTGAATACATTATTTTTACAAAGATCGAACTGACAAACACGTACGAATAAGACAAAGTGTAGTCGGACACCATTGGAATCAAATATGGTTTCAACCGTGAACGGAAACAGAAAATGTTATATTACCAAAATTCTGTCGCTTTCGCAATGCTTCAACAGCATTCGCTATCTCCTGAATTCAATTTGGTGTAAGTAATAAACGAACCGTTTAAAAGTATTCAGTCGACTGTGCATCTAATAAATTGACAATGACAAATTTAAATTATATATATATATATATATATATATATATATATATATATATATATATATGTTATATATAAATATATATATATATATGTTTATTTCAGTACCACTTCCCCATGTTCTGTTGTGCCCGTTTCGTAACCACAGATTTGGGATGGTTAGTTGGAAATTTGGGTCTAAATGGATGCCATATGAGCTCCACGTAAAGGAAAAATAGACTAACAAAGTTACATTAGTTAGTATATTACTGAAAATTGTGTGTAGTGCGCGGCAGGGTGGCTCAGTGGTTAGAGCAAAAGAATCCGGAGCCGACGTGCCCGAGTTCGAGCCCTTTCCACGGCAAATTCTCGCCAGTAGATGATGAGTTCCCAATAGAGACGAAACCGGTCTACTGAATGAATTTCTTTTTCTATGCCACACAATTCTTAGTTTATACTGACAAAATGTAATTACTTAATGGGTCAGGTGTTCATAGCAAGTTCGCAACTGTGACCATAGTAAATGTTTTAACCGTCCGCGTAATAAATATTCGTTTAATTATATAAATGACAAATAGCTGTTTAAGACAATGCTAGAGTGGCTACATTTATCTATAAAATGGCATCTTAACTAACAGCAATCTGTATATTTACATCAATGAAGTGAGACTTTCTAATAAAATGGGTGATCTTATATTTTTAATACACTTGTCGCTTTTCATCTGGTTGGATAAACTAATTTAAACCTGAAGCTGTTTCTTATTTGTAGACAAGTGTCATTTAGATTTTATGGTATTTGTCACAGTTTGAGGATGAATAATTAATTGCGAGCATTGATTATTGTCTCATAGAAATAGGGCTCTTCGCCCATTTTTTCACAAAAGGTGTTTATACCTCGGTTTATTACAAGATAGTTTACACCAAAATAAATTACAAAAAATTATTACAGTAAGGCTGGAAAACAGACAACGACGATGAACTTCATGTTTAATTAATCGTACAACCTGGAAAAAAATAATGCTAGTCTCACCTACAGACACGAATCTACACATGCAAAAGTCTTTAGTTGCACACAATCGAGAATCAAACTGAAATTCATTTAGTTTTTTTCAAAATGGTAATTGCGACTCGTATTCCTCTTTTGGAGTTGCTCTAACATCAGCATAATTGACAGAAATATCCATAGCATGATTTCTATGCGGCATCGTTTTAAAATATTTCCAACAAACGTAATGTTTATATAAGATATCATGTACTCATAGGGTTCGTGATTACTTGCAACTCATTAGTTAAGGCCCATGATAGGTAAAATTAATAGTTTTTTTCAAGTAGTACTAGTGTTAAATTTCAAAGAAGCTCTTGACTATGCGACTTCAATACCAGCTCACTATATTAAATTTGCACCTTACATGTATAGAATGAAAACACTATGGTTGTTTAGATAGGCTAAATGTAAAAAATGTAAGAACTATAACCATTTTAGCAAATATTACTCCATAAAATAATTATATACTTGCCTCAAACCACACCAATTATCACATTTCGTAGTAATCTTGAAATAATTCAATTCAAGTCAGAATGAGCACCAGAAATAATTATACATTCGAATAACTTTCATGTTTTCTTTGCGTTGTTATTCTATTCAATAAGGAATTAATTAGTGACGCCTAAGAAATCCAAGTTTGTGAACCTTAATTAAATACAGGTGCAGAACATCTAAATATTGTACAACAGTCCAGCTAGATTTTTTTCCATGTATGCAATTTTTTATTAATCAAATTACAATTTTTTTAAAGTTCGTATAGACTCAAAGTAAACTTTAAAATGATGCCTTAATGGTTGTTTCTTAAATTACAAATAACTTCTAGAGAAATATGAACGAGTTTTTTTGTTCAGATTATGGTCATTTACCAGAAATTTATATCAAGAACTCAACTTGAATTTAGTAATTTTTATCAACGCCCACGCAACCAATGTACGTTTGTTTTATCAGACAAAATTATATAACAAAATGCATTATTTTTAAATTAAAATTTCAAGTTACTACGCTACTGTGAGTAGAATACTGTTTTGCCTAATTTTCGTATATATTATTTATATAAAATATTTTTATCAAATAATTTTAAGAATAAAAATATTATAAAAATAATAACGATAAAATATTTCATTGCAATATATTTCTAGGTAAAATTTTTTCTCAATTATAGTACAAAATTTCAATCTGTTATGTACTTGGAAGTTTAAAGAAATATAGGATTTAGTAACGAGGACTATAATATGATATGATAATTTGAAAAGAGTCAAAATCAACAGAAAGGAAAAATAGACGAGCACCAATCCGACTGCATGTAACTGGTCACATTACGTAGAATAATTAATTTCAATTAAATATCCTGATGCATTTCAACCTTACATTATCATCAACAGAACACGATAATGAGGGAACTAACGAGGAACCAATTAGATACTGTTTGTGGAGAAGAAATAATCTGTATGCAATCGTGTATAAGTTGTTTCGCACGTAGTAAAAATTAGTTCAAATAAGACGAGAAGGATAAACGAAAGACAGCTTAGTGGATAAAGTTTGTAGTACCGGTACCTCCTGATGAATCGACTGTAAGCACGAGAGTTTACCTTTCATTAGTGGTCTCTACGGTTGATTCTTCTGGTCATATTTGTACTATTTTTTTACTAGGTACGCAACATCTTATAAAAATTAACGAGAATCCAGTTGAAATACAAATAAATTTCAAGGAAAAGCAGCTGTGCGACTCTTGCTCCATGTATTCTTCTATAAATTGTAGTGGACTGGAAATACCGGCTTCCTATTTTCTGTACAGTTTCAAAAACAAGATTTGCAACATTCAGCATAATCATCAAAACTATACAATTAAACAATCATTGGTTGCCTGGGTAATGATAAATGTACTTTTTTATCTTAGCAGTCATGATTTAAACACCACTTCCTTCGTGTCTTACATAGTTGCATGAATTAACAAATGTTCCATTATTTGTTCGTATTTTACCAATGAAAAATAACGCTTCACTTTGTGGAGGTTAATTTAATAATTGGACATCAATTAACTCCTAATATAAAAATAAATCAAATTTTATTTGTGAACATTTGATGTTATCGCTGGTTTCGTAAAACAATATTGTGTTTTTTTAAAAATATTGTAAAATTTTTGGAAGTTATTTTGTTCATATTATCGAAGCTTTTAACTTGTCTTGTTGAAGATTATAAGAGAGTTTTATCTAAGTTGCTGAATTGCACAAGCGGGACACTGCGTGGTTCCACCTACGATATCTTTGCTAATAAATTATTGTAAACCACTCATCTATTGTCCTTATTATTCATCAGTGAGAAGGATCTCAAATTTGCTTCAGGTAATTGACGTGGATATTTGTTTTTAAGGTCACCTCCGTATTGTTCTGTAAGCTGTGGATATCAGCGTATCCCGGTAAGCTTAATTGATATAATATATAAATTGCAAGTAATTTAATCATAATATTATGGCTGGTATATCAAATATTGAGGATACAGAGCAGTTAGCAAGTGGACTTAAGAAATGTAGTTTAAAAGTTAGTTTTGAGGAACTTAAGTGTTCCAAACTAGATGATCATATCGCATATATGGATTTTCCGGGCCTGGCATCCCAGAGGCTCCCTTATGGTAGTTACCAAAAGGCCTCTACAACTTGATTTTCTATTCGTCTAATAAAAGATCGCTTTTCTTGAAGTTGCTGGTGTTTATTGCGCTCAGCGTTCATCAAATTTAAAATATCCACGATTTTCGTTATCTGTTTCATTACTTGTTCTCTTAGTTCCTCAATAGTCAGATTGATTGTCATTTTCATCTGCACGCCGTGTCCGTCTTATTGACGATCGGTTGCTTGTTGGTTCCGTTAATCCGAAGTCTTCCACGACAATAGTACTTACCACTGGAAATGTTGTTCGATCCAAACTTGGTGACTTTAATTTGACGTTTCGGTGCCTCTTTTCCTCTACCTTCATCGGAAATAAAATAACACGCAGAAAAATAATCGCATGATCTAATATAACCAGATGTGGAGATACACCGGTCAGGTGACGCACAACAGGAAAAAATATACCATTAATAATGGTAAGCAAGACTGCTCAAAGTCGTTTGTTGCTGGAAATTTACAGAACTTTCTCTAATTTTAGATGTGATTTAGTTGAATAACATCTGTCTATTGTAAACAAGGTAGAAATTTTGAAAATCGCAGCTGTACACTCCATTCTAGAACCTTCCTCAATAGTTAATTTATGAGCTGGAAAAAGATTTGGGATGATTTAATTGGTGGGTAAACTAAAATTGTAGCTGAGTATTTTGTCGTTGTGCTAGCAATCAAACCAAGTTATTATTATACATAACCATTTTATTTATTATAATAACTTCATTTATGTATATTAAATGACATATATAATAAGATATTGCTAAAGATTAATATGATAATGATGATGATAATGCTGCAGTTGATGATGATTATGTTGCTGATGATGATGATGAATAAAGCATAAATTTGAATATGTGATTTAGGAACTTATGACTGTAGTTGTGCCTTAAGTATAGGAAGTGAAAAAAAATCATTTTAATTAAATATCACATTTGTGAAATGGCTACAAATTGAAAATAAAATAATTCTTTCTTCTTTATTCTATGTCTGTGTTCAATGATTTCAAGCACGTGAATATGAATTATGTTCATAGTAGATACATTTATGTGATTTAATTGCATTTTTGATAAACGTGATTAATAAGGATATTTTTTTCGTGTTATGCGCTCTGTTGTTTCATTTGTTGTTCGACAGTGTGTTGCTGAACTTGCCATTTAATTGCAGACCAAGCAATACATTAGATCTGCAAATGTATCAAACTAAGAACTTTCATCAATTAAGGCCCTGACTAATTTGAAATTAACTCTATAGCTGAAAGCGCGAATGATGATCAATCGTTTCCATTTTATGCACTCGTGGGTGAATTTACTTCTAATCTATGTAACGCTCCAGCTCCAGTTCTTTACATCGATTCATAGTCTACCAGGCAAGCATTAATGTTGGAAGCTTTTGAGAAGGCCAGGAAAATTTTGTTGTAATTTGAGTACCCGTACAGAGACGGATGTCAAGAATTTATTCTAGAGGATTGTTATATGTGCCATTTCGGCTGGTTAGTGCTGTACGCAGTTGATGCGGGTAACCCAGTAAATTAGATGATGCGGGATGTGGCAAATGCTGTATTGAAGGCATTGATGAGCCCTGGTGATGGTCTACGTCTAAACCAAGATAGCTGGCCAACGTATAAATTCGATACATATGTTAAACAATAAAGATTGCGTGGATGCGCAAAAGCGCGAACTTTGCGAGACTGACGGCAAACTCTGCTAGTGAAACAGCGTGGATAAGGGCACAAATAAAACAGCACGCATAAGCAATCAGAGTTTGCGCGTAGAGAGCAAATCAGAACGTGTTACGAGTAAACTCCATTATGCTTATAACATTTCTTATCGCCCGTAATTGGTTTATTGTTTGCGTGCTTTCTCATTGGTCCAGTGTCGGCCAATGAAATTGTGTATGCTATTTCAATTAATTTACAAGATGTCGGCGATTTAGTTTGACCCGTCACCTCAACTTTGTTTCTGTAAAAAGCAGAAGTAAAAAGAAAGATTCCATCTGGCGAGACTTGATTGGTACTGTAGGATAGAGTTTCAACCCAGAAAAGCGACTGATTATAGATCTGTCCATTGATCACCCAAAATAAATCGTAATGTGCTGATGCTGAACTGGCGCATACTCGTTAAATGCTTAATCAGTGGCATGGTGCCAAATAGCCAGAATATTGGTGGGCCATACCGCATGTAGCGTAAAAGAGCGGTGCTTATATATTTTGAGAGTCACCGCATGAAAGGGCAAAGCATATTGCAAAAGGTGATGCCAGTTTTAGTTGTTTTTTCTTCGGCAGAATCGATCATTGTCAACGAGAAAAGTTAAATATGACCAAAGAAGCCAGTGTATGCTCGACATTGTGGTCCATAAATATGTCAAGAGCGTAACTGAATAAATTACTGTATATATGATAATAGGCCTATATTATGACATGACGCCGATGTCCAATTAATGCTGCTGTGCATGGCGTAATAATAAGTATCACATGTTAGCTCAAACGTGAACCACTTGGTGCCACTAAAAGGTGCGTAAACAAAAGAGAAAAAAACAAATTTAAAAAAATAATAAATAAAGTTTAAACGACCCATGCTGCAATAAATATACAATACCGAAGATTTGTGCAGAGACTACACAATTGTTAGCTAAGAACAATTGGTTACACCACCTCAGTCAAGTGAGCATGAAAACTAAATCAAGTGGATTCATAGAGTTTGGTCACACGTAACAGGGTGTAATCAGTGCACATGAATTAAATAATGAATAGAAGCCTTCCTGACAGTTACACGTAATGCAAAGTAAGTCTTTACTTGCCTGCAATTTTTCCCATGAGGAGCCTAATTGCACGTACAAGGTTGTACGTCGCTGGGATCAGGCGATTCCATAAAAAGTTTCAATCTGACTATGCTTACCAAGGTAGACGCAGCACTTGGCATGATAATGACCTATTTGGGATGTCTAAGAAACAACACGCAAGAACCGCGTTACTTAGGTTGTAGTCGTGCTAACACCTCGTCGTTTCGAACAGTTAATTTTCTGCAGCTGCGGAACTGCGAACGAATGAACAATAGACGGGGAGCATGGCTCGACTGATAGACTGACATAATAATGAAAAGAAATCGAAGGCCAGCAGCTCGACTTCTTTGTTATTCTATGCGGGTAGTAAACATGGGAGCCATACAAAGAGGTGAAGTGGACATGCGAATAGATTTTCGTATGGAAGTACGCAATGTCAGCAGTATCAGATGTAATGTATCTGCCCAGTTGCCATTAACGGACAACGATGCTCAAGCGGATTTAAATAACCTATACATTCTCTTAACCACACCATTATACTATTGGTTTTAGGTATTAGATTCGCGTAAGGTGTAACCCATGAATATAAAGTTAGCTTTGAAGATATCGGTTTAGAAACATATACGTCTACAAGTAATCCGTTAGAAAAACCATAGCGTTCTGTCCGTGCAAAAATAAAATCGATAGTGAATTAATGTGCAGAAATGGTGCCAAGCTATAACAGCGCATGACATCAAATAAATTTCTCCATCTTGTTTATGAGATATTGGAAACCTTGAACCTGGGCAAGATGAATTATGTCTATGTAAATAATTAATAGGCATGATTATGTTACCAAGTATTCTAAATTTGGATAAGTTTGTCGGGTGAGTATATTAGTTCGACATGTAGCACACAGAGAGTACCATAGTTAAACTTTATTACAGAGTGTATAAGTTTGACAGCCGTATTAGCTAAACCATACAGAGTCTGGATAGGATCTTGCTAGGATGGCAGGCAATTTATCTATGTATATGAGCATCACCACGTTTATCCTTTCGCAGAAGTGAAGGCGTCAGGGTAGGCTCGCTGTGTCATGGAGTTGTCCGAGTATAGTGAAAGCGAAGGCGGTTGTAGAAAGACGCCTGGCTTTGATAGCGCGTTCGCAATTGTATTTTGTTCACACTTTTCTTCGCAAATATCAAATTGCTATTCAATAAGAGGTGAAAGCTGTTTTCCTATTTTGGAACTATAATTTGTGACTGTCGAATTTTCATTTCGAAGTACGCTAACTAAAGGAGAATGTTGTCAACCAAAAAATACGCTGCTACGTACACTGCATCATGTATAGCGAGGAATTCCAAACAAAATGTTTCCAATGTAGTCTATCCTAGTTTGAGATTACGCGAGAAGTAAATTATTGGCTTCTGAAATTCGTTTATATTTTGTTTCATGATAGCTCGATAGCGAATTTCAAAGCTTCTGTGGTTATTTGCAAACGTTGTTCGAGCTCTGGATAGTTTAGCATAATGTCATTTTTAACGAGCTGACGGCGTAGCGGAACAATTCCAAGTCATCAGATGACCATAAGACCGAAAATGTTCCTTCTTATTTAAATCCAATTTTTAAGTGTCTACATAGCTAATCAAGTTGATTTGATAGGTCGGGATGAAACGTTTTCTTAGTAGAGGAGAACTGCAACGATTATCTGTAAATACTGTAGTCTTCTACTTGAGATGTTTTGGTAGCAGATACACCTTTCCTTTTTTCTATTACAAACACGTATGGTTTCCTATATTTGAGTGTTTCATTGCTGAATCTTGATGACAACTTATTGTCTTGATCACTAATTATTTTTCTTATTTGTATCACAGTAAAGTTATACTGTGGCAATCGGTGAGACCTTAAGCATTCGCACTTGTTGTAATAACTAATTCGAGTAAATCTTAGTTTTATATAAAAGATAACAGCATTAAGAAAGAGGATGCAGGGCAGTTAACCGAAGAACTTAAGAAAGTTAGCCTAAGAGGAGGTGCTAAAGGGAATGAGTGGTGACCAGAAACCTTTACAAAAGTCGGTGAGCGCGTTAGGATTCGGTATGCAAAATACATACAAAATATGAATTTGGCACCAGATGTAAACCTATTGATTGCAACATAAGTCTCACTATAAGCAGAAGGGCCAAAAAAATTGATAGGGTTGATGATGCGAAAATGTTTTTCAAAGTAAGAAGTATTACCGAGCCAAAAGAACATTTTATATCGCCCAGGTGGTCATTGCTGTAAAAAGTAACGCGTAACTTGTTCAAATGTAAGAAATTCATATCGAGCATTAAACCATATAATTCATGAAAAGTGCTTGTAGAAGAGCTCCAAAGGCGATACGGCACCGAAAGAACTAAGCAAAAACTTCAAATATTACCCCAGAAAATGAAGAAAACCCACATCCATCTGGATTTTAGGATAGATTACTTGCCAAAACTGTTTGGCTTGATATCTCCAAAAAAGTTGTTAATAGTATATTTGAAGCAGAATTTCCTGCCAGATTAAGAGCCACTTTGCACTTTTATAATGCATTAGAATTAGAGTGGTTAAAGAAGCTCCACGAATTGGGTAAAGTTTACCGATAATATGAACAGAACAAGTGTACCTCAAATGGAGACACGTATCATGAGTAGCAATTTTGACTAATCTAAAAAAGACTCTTGGCCTTATAGAATGAGTCTATTACCTTAATATTAAAAGAGTTTGGCAAAACACAAGGTCGAAAATTCAGGCGGGGTTAGGTCACATTCTCATGGTCAAAGAAGAAATTCCATGCGCCGGAGAGGCAAACTGCGCGATGGTGGTCAAATACCACGCAAGTAGGGCATTTCAAATCGTAGGTATGCTGAGATTGGAAAATGTCAGAGCGCAGGATGCAAATATTCGCGGTTGTGTGGTTCTCGATAAAAAAGGTAGTTCTTGTCCTGTAGCATGACTTTGAAAAACTAGTTGAGACCCCACTAGTAGTAACTATGGGGCATGTTACACATTAAATGTACCATGGTAGGCCTACATGATTTGTCTGGAAATCATCGAATTTAAGTTTGAGGACTTTGATGGAATATATGCTTACTGCTTTAATCAATAGACGGATAGATTTCGATTTGAAGAAGATCTCGAGGAGGATGTTAGCTATAACATCAACAAGTTCGTCATAACGGATGAACTAAGTGGTTTTAAATTCTAAATGGACACATGTGCCGAGGTGTGCTTAGTTCATTCCGATGTGGTGGTAATAGATTGCCCCACATCCAAATATCATATATGAGCCGCGAACGGATGGCTAAAAAGGGTAAAAGGCATCAAAGTAATTTCGGTAACACTGAGGCAGATTTCGTATTTTACGTGGAATTTTCTAGTCACGGATCTAAAAAAAACATTGGATTAGATTTTTTATCAGTTTCAAGCTGGCTTTAAATCCAAGGACTTGGACTATTGGACAAAACACGGAACTGAGACTGGAATTTAAGTGGTTAAGTCAGTACGCCTTTAAAGACCCGACGTTGTCAATGACCTTGCGAAAATTATCGAGAAACAACTACCAGTATTTCTACTGTTCAATGCCAAGTGAAATGAGCTGAGGTCAGGAATAGATCACAAAAAAAATTTTCTGGCATTTCAAACCTGTTTGCTTAAGACCCGACCGTTAGCGCAGTGTAATCAAAAGATTGATATTAAAGAATTTCAGCGATTAAGGGAAGAAGGAATTTTATTGGAGCTCAAATTCCAAATTTTCGTTTTCGATAATGTCTGTTCCCAAACCTAAACCAGGACAAAGGAGATTTTGTAGTAATTGTGGGTTGTTGAATTTATTAACGAAAGATAATTTGTTTCTTTTACTAAACCAGTGTATTTTGCTCACGGATATAATAAAGTGTAAGATTTATACAACGTAAGCTCTACAAAAAGCGCATTGTCAAATACCTATGGAGGCATAGTCTACACCACTTACCACAGTGTAAATTCCTGGAGATAGATCGTATGAGTTCATTTGCATTCAAGAATGTAAGTCAGACATTCCAGCGTCTGGCAGATGACGTTCTTTAGGACCGTCTATTTGCTCGAGTGTACATAGACGACATTATAATTATAGTCAATCTCGGGAAAAACATTAATATAAATTGAACACTATGTTATCAGTGCTGGAATCCAATGTATTGGTTTCCAAGCCAGACAAAAAACAAATTTGGTTTCTCTACCGCAACATTTGTTTAACACTCTATTTGCAAGGACGAAGTTAAAGCCTTGAAGGATAAGGTTCAGGCGATTGAAAATGTGTCGGAACAACAAAATTTTACCTAATGGCGTTGATTTTGGAGATTATAAGTTATTACCGCTGTTTCATGCTAGGTTAAGCTGGAAATTTTGCGTCGTTCTATAGGAATTTCTTTCGTGAAATGAGTACGACCATGAGGTCTTGACCTGCCAATTTTAACCAAAATTACAAGGAGAAATTTCAGAGGGCAAAATCTGTTTAGCAAAATTACCACATAACCAACCGTGGATTGGGATAAGCCATTTGACTTGGTCACAGGTGCTTCCAATATAGTCATAGGGGCAGCGCTATATCAGAAAAAATGATTTCCTCAAGCCGATTTCATTTTAATGTGAAAGACCCCAAGATCGTGAGTAGCGATGTGACACGAATGAGAATAAATAAATTGCGGTTTGTGCTGCAGTGCTGCATCTTAAACACTACTTGAATAGATATCAGTTTAAAGTATTGACTGATCATAACCTATAGATAAGTATCTTTAGTAAAAGCAACAGTCTTGAATAATCTTGCCGGGAGAAATTCACAAACAACCCGACCAGCAAAATTAAATTTAAATATATCTCATATTTCATGGAAAGAAAATATGGTGGCAGGCAACACATGCAGGCAATACTTAGCAGAAATAGATTTGATCTGGTTGGATCCACTGGTCGGTTCTATTACATTTTCGTATGATTCTATCAAGCAATTAGTGGAAGCATAGATTGATGATCCCTTAGTAGCTGTTTTGTCGAAGGAATCAGGATACACGCACAAGATGTTTGGAGATAAGTAGTTACTGCGTGAAGTTTGCAGGAGCCAACCTATTCCTTATGTACCGTAGGAGTTAAGGTAAAATGTATTTCAAAATCTGCATGAATTAAGTCGCTATTACATCAAGGCAACAAGATGACAGGTCACTGTTAGATATGTATAAACATTACTGTCGAAAGTCATAAGTTCTTTGTTAAGAACGTATGTTCGCTGTCAAAATTGCAAAGTTTTGCGGCACACTAAGACCAAAATAAACAATAGGTATACCAGGGGGTCGTTTGATTGATGCAATCATGGGTATTTTAGAAATGCACAAAATCTATGGTCAGAAATATATCCTCATACTGTTAGATCGATTCAGTCGTCAGTTTGAAGTAGAAATCATTAAGGATATAACAGCAGAGGCAGTTCTACTCGTGTTTTTGCATAATTGAATGCCAAGATATAGTGTATCTGTAGAAGTAATCAGTAATCGTCGTTGTTAGTTTATGTATACACATATTCTCATGTCAGTGAATGCCATGGATTTTGAAGTAAGTCACACAAGTGCATACAATCCAAGATATCGTGGCATGTTTTATAAGCTCCGTAGGCTGCATTACGATGCATTGGAGAATCTAGTTGAATACAGTATTTGTCTTCAACTTCGCTTGCAATGCAAAACAGGTACAGAGCAAATTTAGGAATATCCATAGCAGGGCTTGTTTATGGATGGCCATTGAGGATACGTGGAAATATTGAATAGAATCTCCAAGTTGTCTCGATTGCGTTTCCAGCTTAGTAAATTGGTTAAATGAAACACCGAGGATAAAATGTTCCGCTTATCTCCAACGAAGTCTAGAAGTTCAAGATCAAAGTGCCATGTATTTTTAGACTAAAGCTAGCATCATTTGTATACATAACTAACGAGAACAAACGAAAT
>JAQBSW010013942.1:0-12722 GCA_029291075.1 Eudiplozoon nipponicum
ATGGAGTCCATTGTCGTGGAGATTGAGTTGATGGAGCATAGCATGGACATGGATGGAATCTGCAGGATTGAAGCGAGAGTGTCGCAGGCATCCGTAGAACGTGGTTGTGATTGAAGGAAGACCAGGGGGAGTCGATGTCCGAAGCGAACCGTTGGTGGATCGGTAGGACTGTTGTGTTTCTGGTCCTGCGCTGAAACAAGAAAGAAAAGAATTGGATGAGCAAAACGTAGTAAAGTATCCACAATGTGGATATGATGGGGTCAGGAATGGGCTGAGAAGTGGTATCAGTGAGTCTAGAAGAGAAGATTAAGACCAGAGAGGTAAAGTGGAAGATTAGATGACTGCCTAAGGGATTTCGCCCTCCGAAGTTAGTAAAGAGAATAGCCTGGGGTGAAGTAAATGTTATGGATTGAGAAGGAACCAGTTTCGTTTCCAGTCGGTCGTATCACAAAGAAGTTTGTTGAAGAAGTACTGATGGGCTGCCTTTTTGAATTCGTGCTGGGGTAGGAGCTTTATGTCTGTGGGAAGATCGTTGAAGACATTAGTGGCTTTGGAGAAGAGATAATTTTTTTTAAATATGGTGGGGGTATGGTTGGCTTGGATAGAAGAGTTACTAGAACGTGTGGCATAGTGGTGACTTGGGTGGGCAAAGTTGGAGAGTGGTAAGCAAGTTGTGATCTTATGGATAAAATAAATGACTCGAAGGTGACGAGTGAACCAAAGCGGAAGAAGGTTCGCCAGGAGTAGGCGTTCCCTATAATTTTGGCATTTCGGGAAGACTCGCTTTAGAAATCTGGAGGATACCTGTTCAATACTATACGAGAAGGCGAGGGAGAGAGGACAGTAGAATTTGCTGGCGTAGGAAATGAGGGGCAGAACGTAGACCTTGAATAACGTGAGTTGGAGAGTGGGGTCGTTAGTCTTATAACAGAACAGACGGGTCCATTTGAAGAGTTTGTAAGTTGTAGGGAGAAGTCTAGGGATTTTGAGAAATGAATGCCAAGATGTTTGGCCGAATCCATTCTTTCTATATCGAGGGAGTAGTTGGCAATCGGGATAGAGCAGAATGGATCAGAGGAGAGTTTCATTAGGCGAGTTTTGGTGGAATTTAGTTTGAGGCCTATTCTGCTGAGCTGCGAGTGGAGCGAGGATAGGAGCTCCGATATAAGGGGTAAGGAGGGGTTGGATGCTGTGGGGTTGCTGAATACGATAACCATGTCATCCGCATATTTGAACAGCTTGAAAAGGTTGTCTTCAACCTGTATGTGCGCGAGCGTAAGGTTGAAGAGAATGAGGACCAAGTACGGAGCCCTGGGGAACACCGGATCGGATATGGGCTGGCCTCGAGTGACTACTGCCAACTTTTACTGTCGCATATCGGTTTCGGAGATAGTAACTGATAAGATTGAGAACGTTGCCGCAGATACCGCTTCTCAGTAAGGCGGATTCGATTGCTGAAAATGACAGCGAGTCAAAAGCCTTGGATATATCCAGGAAGAGGAGAGTGCACTGAAGCCCTTTAGAGAAGGAGGAGTAGCAATGATCGAGAACACTAACTAAGTTGGTGGAAGAGGAGCGGCCATTCAAAAAGCCATGTTGATCATCGAGGAGATAGAAGTTTACATGAGACTTAATGAAGGGGTAGATTAGGTTGTATAAGATCCTGTCGAAGATTTTGGTGAAAGAAGGGACGATAGTAATGGGGCGGAGATCTTTAAATGATGAGATCGAAGAAGTGCCATTTTTAGGGATAGGAGAGATCGTCGAATTAAGCCAGTCCGGGGGAAGATAGGTGGTTTCGAGACAATGATTAATAACATCGGCAATCAGAGAGAAGACGTTCCAGCCTAGAAGAGCAATCATGCTGACCGAGACACCATATTGATCAAATTGGTGTTTAGATTTAATGTCTTTAATTGCTTGGGCGACGGAAGCCGGAGAGACGTAGAACCAGCGTAGGTTCTCGGTGTCTCCGTTGTCTAACATCTCGACAGGCGGAGTGGGAGTGGAAAAGGAGTCGAGGAGGTAAGTCAGATAATCGTTGGCGAAGCAGGAGTCGTCTGACTGAGAGAAGTTAATATACGAGGTTTTGGGCTTTTGCAGCAATTGGTGTTTGATGATAGCAAACTTTGCCCGGGGGTTAGGAGCTGAGCGGATGCGTCTTTCGATGTGGAGCGCTTGTTTGTTGATAGCCTGTTTAATGTGCCCATCGATGCGTCTCAGTGCGAGGGCGCGAGGCAAGTGACGATGTGCGTAGTCGAGAGTTGCGTGCGGGTTGTCCTGCCTTAAACAGAGTGTTCAACTTATTCGTCGCGTGTACGTGTTGAATAGAGGTGGCGGAGTTATAGTGGGAGGATAGGATGTTATGGACTTCGGAAAAGCATGAGGAGAGATTGTTTGGGAGAAAGAGGTCCCTCCAGTTAACGGCGTCACAGAGTCTGGGGAACTCTAACCAGTTGGTGAATCGCCTGAATGATTGGGTGTCTTTTCTAGGGGTACAGGATAGGAGAGGGATGAGGAAGGATACCTGACAGTGATCAAGATTAGGGAAGATCTCCCGAGAATGAACATCAGTCACCTCTTTTTTGGAGAGGACACAGTCCAGTTCGTTGTTCCCTCGGGTAGGAAAGTGCCGGAATTGGTTTAACAGGTTGTCCGCGAAGAGTTGAAGCAGTGGGTGACTTTAAGAAGTTAGATTTTCCGAGTTTACCATGGGGAGGTTGAGATCACCAACAACGACGTACCGATCGGAGTGTAAAGAGAAAAAAGTAGATAGAAGTTGGGCCCCGCGGGTGTCGTCGATGAGTGAGATATTAGGGGGTCTGTAGACAACACAGGTAGATATGCTTTGGTTAAGGATTTGTAGCTGAAACGAGAAAAATTCCAATCCTTGAGAGTTCGATGTCGACAAGCGTTTGGGCATAAGAAGGGATCGGACATAGGCAGCTAGTCCGCCCTCACGACCGACAGTTCTGTCGCTACGAAGTAACGTGTATCCATGAATGAGGAAAAGATCATCATAGTGGGTGGAAGGGGACAGCCAAGTCTCATCAAGAACGCATATGTCAATCTCATTAGAGGATAGAAAAGCTCGTAGTTGATTGATTTGAGGCGTAAGTGACCTGCAGTTGATGAGGATTGCTGAGAGCGCTTTGAGAGAGGGATGGTTAGATCGGAGATGAGAACCGTGCGAGGGCTTTCCGCTGGCGGGTGGAGCGAGATCTAGGGCTGATGAGGGTGACAGACCGCTCGTTGACAAGGATAGAGTGGTCAGCATCGATTTGGATTTCTGTTGTCCCGCGTTTATCAGGTGGGTGAGGCAGTTGTAGGGTTTGAAAGCAAGACGGGGGCGAGATATCTGGGTTCGAGGGGGCACTCGGAAGGTGGAATAATATATATATATATATATATGTATATGTGTCATATATATAATAATATATATATGTAATAATAATACATTTATTTGGCATCAAAGGCCGACTGGCCCGACCATTGAGATAACAAATCAAGGGTAGGATATGTGGAGGTGAGTGGAATTGTGACTAACAAAGTATTTGATGGCAGGGGGGTTTGGGAAGGGAAATGTTATCAAAAACGTCAAGATAGTTCAATCTGGTGAAAAATAAATAAGAACAAAATACCATTTGACTAGACAGATTAACATCGGCAATCAGAGAGAAGACGTTCCAGCCTAGAAGAGCAATCATGCTGACCGAGACACCGTATTGATCAAATTGGTGTTTAGATTTAATGTCTTTAACTGCTTGGGCGACGGAAGCCGGAGAGACGTAGAACCAGCGTAGGTTCTCGGAGTCTCCGTTGTCTAACATCTCAACAGGCGGAGTGGGAGTGGAAAAGGAGTCGAGAAGGTGAGTCAGATAATCGTTGGCGAAGCAGGGGTCGCCTGACTGAGAGAAGTTGATAAACGAGGTTTTGGGCTTTTGCAGCAATTGGTGTTTGATGATGGCGAACTTTGCCCGGGGGTTAGGAGCTGAGCGGATGCGTCTTTCGATGTGGAGCGCTTCTTTGTTGATAGCCTGATTAATGAGCCCATCAATGCGTCTCAGCGCGAGGGCGCGGGCAAGTGACGAAGTGCGTAGGCGAGAGCTGCGTGCGAGGTTGTCCCGTGCCTTGAACAGAGCGTTCAACTTATTCGTCGTGTATACTTGTTGAATAGAGGTGGCGGAGTTATAGTGGGAGGATAGGATGTTATGGACTTCGGAGAAGCACGAGGAGATTGTTTGGGAGAAAGAGGTCCCTCCAGTTAACTGTGTCACAGAGTCGGCGGAACTCTTCCCAGTTGGTGAATCGTCTGAAAGATATGGTGTCTTCTCGAGGGGTGAAAGATAAGAGAGGTAAGAGGAAGGATACCTGACGGTGATCAAGGTTGGGGAAGATCTCCCGAGAGCGAACATCGGTCACCTCGTTATTGGAGAGTACACAATCCAGTTGGTTGTTCCCTCGGGTAGGAAAATGCACGAATTGGTGTAGCAGGTTATCCGCGAAGAGTCGAAGCAGTGGGTGACTTTCGGAAGCTAGATTATGCCAGTTAGTCATGGGGAGGTTGAGATCACCCACAACGACGTACCGATCAGAGTGTAAAGAGAAAAAAGTAGATAGGAGTTGGGCCCCGCGAGTGTCGTCGATGAGTGAGATATTAGGGGGTCTGTAGACAACACAGGTAGATATGCTTTGGTTAAGGATTTGTAGCTGAAACGAGAAAAATTCCAATCCTTGAGAGTTCGATGTCGACAAGCGTTTGGGAATAGGAAGGGATCGAACATAGGCAGCTAGTCCGCCCCCCACGACCGACAGTTCTGTCGCTACGAAGGAACGTGTATCCATGAATGAGAAAAAGATCATCACAGTGGATGGAAGGGGACAGCCAAGTCTCAACAAGAACGCATATGTCAATCTCGTTAGAGGACAGAAAGGCTCGTAGTTGATTAATTTTAGGCGTAAGTGACCTGCAGTTGATGAGGATTGCTGAGAGCGCTTTGAGAGAGGGATGGTTAGATCGGGGAGGAGAAGCGTGCGGGGGCTTTCCGCTGGCGGGTGGAGCGAGATCTAGGGCTGATGAGGGTGACAGACCGCTCGTTGACAAGGATAGAGTGGTCAGCGTCGATTTGGATTTCTGTTGTCCCGCGTTTATCAGGTGGGTGAGGCAGTTGTAGGGTTTGAAAACAAGAGGGGGGCGAGATATCTGGGTTCGAGGGGGCACTCGGAAGGTGCGTTGAGGGGGCGAGCAGGGACGAAGAAAGATCAGGAGCTGGGGCGGAACTGTCTAGGGTGGGGACGATGATGGATTCAGTAGGGGGAGATGAAGTTGATGGGGCTGGGTCGAAGTTTTGCTTGGCCTTAGTAGACTTACGTTTTTTCGGTTTCTGGGTCATAGCATCTGTCACAAAGGTAACTTGTCGAGGGGATGTGGACCTGGCGGACGGGTTTGGGAGAGGAGATGCGTTATTAGGAAATTTAGCGCGGCGTGGTCGGCCACGACGACGTGGTAAAGCTTGAGATAGTGTAGGGGGGCTGGTTGCGGAGTAAGGGCTAAAGGTGATAGGAAGGCCTTCAAATCGGGAAGGTGTGAGTAGGGGTGGACTGGAGGAAGGTGCGTCGCCAAGGATTCCGCCGTGAACTGAACGGCTTTTCTTTGGGTTGCTCCAGCCCGGAAAGGCGTGATGAGCTGGAGGAGGGGTGGTGTCCGGTTTGTGAGTTTGGGCTTTCTCTAGAGTCCTCTGTAGCAGAGTGTAGTCTCGTTTGAGTTAGACTTGTCCGGATGTTAAGATGGGCGAGTATAATTTGAGATGACGAACCTCATTGTCAGACAGTCTTTTGTGCGAGGAGAGAATGAAGGCTCGACCCTTTCCCGAGGAGATCTCTTTAAGGTGGCTAAAGTTTTCCCCTATTTGACTGATGAGATCTGAGGCCAGATCGTCCTTCGAGAGTGGGGAGCGCGGAGACCAAAGAAAGAGGTTTCGCTTGTTGTGGTTTCACAGGGCAACCTCCCTGGCTACCCCATTCAGAAACGCATCTGCTTGACGCAACAAATGGGGCTGAACGGAGAAGACTGAAAGGTTGCCAGTCAGTGCTCCAAGTAATCCTTTGATATCCGCCATTTGCTGTTGGAGATCAGAAATATTGGAGATAATCTTTTGGGTGAGGAACGGGGAGATGGGGGCTGGCGACGAAAGTTGGTTCATGGTGGAGTTAGATAGAAGAGTAGAATTAATGTTGATTACGGTAAAAGATAGGAAAAGAATGAGTATTGATGAGCGAAAAACAATAGGTATTAAAATGTAGAAATAAACGGAAAAATCGGGTGGGCTAGAAATAGATCCTTGATAACTGAAGGTGATTCCAAAAAATGTGTAGGTAGATTCCTGGAGTATCCTGGAGAAGAAATCAGACAAGAAATCCCGAGAATCTGAAAAATAAAAACAAAATAAAACCCGATATCCTTCGAAAGTAGAGAAAAATGTTGAAAACCACAAGCAAGCTCTCTCCAGTCGTTGCGTTCCACTGAACCAATTAAAAAAAATATATATATGTATATATATATGATTAGAGATATTGGACTCACACTGTTGCTTATATTTATATATATGTTTTTATACATATTAATATGTATTTTGTATATTGATATAAGGTGTGACTAACGTAATAAATAAGTGTGTGTGTATATATATATATATATATGTATATATATATGATTAGAGATATTGGACTCACACTGTTGCTTATATTTATATAAATGTTTTTATACATATTTATATGTATTTTATATATTGATATAAGGTGTGACTAACGTAATAAATAAATAATAATAATAATACAAAATATTAACGGTTAACAACTACCAATGGTCCTTCTTCATATATATATATATATATATATATATATATATATATATATATATATATATATATATATAAAAGTGTGACGATTTTATATTTAGATATATATATATGTATATAGGTATAATGAATCATTTTATTCATATGAGCATATATTCTTATGCAATTATTTCTAAGAGTTGATTAACTTCGCATTGTGCTTACGATTAGTTTTGAAAACCGTTAGTTGTCCATACTATCTCTATCTTTCTCTCTTTAATCTTTCACCTAAGCGTCGCTATGACATTCACTCTCCTTCCATCTAAGTAACTTTCTGCTCCATATTTGAACTAATTTGTTACAATGTGCGCAATACCTCATACACCATTGTATACATTAGTTCCCAGCTTTAAATAAAATACAGTATATGACAGTCAAGGTTTCGGTTTTATTATGTTGAATTTTGATTACCCTGACATTGTAGCAATACAGTTATAACAACTAAGAAAAGGTTCGATACTGTCTCTCTCTCCTACAATATTCTGCATACGAGATGAGATTATGTATGTACAGGGTGAGATAGTTGAGGAAATTGGGATTGGTCTACTAATTACAAATGGTTATATATTGAGTTTAGTTACTGAGACAAATTCTGTAGTTAATTTATTGTTGGTCAAAATATATAAATAGAATGGTTTTGGAACAGAGGTTACCACATTTACTTAAATCTACTATTGTAGGTATTGTACTGTGTATATAGTGGCCTGAAGATGGTGCTGGAAATTAGGCACCGAAACGTCACCAGTAAACAAAGATGTGATAGAACCGCATTTCCATTGGGACGAACAAAAACTCAACCCGATTAAAGACAAAACAAAATTGTATATTGTGATCTATCGGATCTTTGTGAAACTGTCCGTGCAAAGCTACTACCCGCGTACGCAAAACGCGGCATTGGAATATATGAAGCTAGCACTCCGACAAAATTTAAAAAAATACTTGAGTATTAAAATGGTTTGCCAAACAAATCCCTAACTCTCTCTCTATAGGTGACTTATCAGAAAGATGCGAATTAGAATTTAGGGTTTTAGAACCTAAGTTAAAATCGTCATCGTTTATTCATTCCGCGCAGTATGATAGGATCACTTCCTTAGAGATGACAATAGCAAATATTGCCACGGTTCTAGAAGGATTAGCCATAGAAAAATCTGACCTAATTCAAGTAAGCACACGAACTACGTTCCCGAGATAGATACGAAATAACGATAGGCAGCGATATAGATCCCCATCATCTTTTAATAAAGAACTGGTGTTATTATCACCAGAATATTTTTTATTTCTGTCAAGTCCGTCTCCGACATTCGGAGGAAATCCCAAGCAAGTACCAATTTCCACAATTGACGAGCCAGTAGTCAGAAAACGGGCACAGTGGAGCGTCAGTATTGGGAAACGCATGGCGCAGAAAGTAGAAGACTGTACTTTTGGCGCATCAACGACATCAACAGCGGCACTGGAAAGCAATCACACAAAAGCTGACATTATTATCATTGACACTTTTCGTCCCCGCCGGATATGCCACATAGACAGCAAAACCAACAAAGACATTAACAATGAAATTCATATTTAACTACATGACACGGCCAAACAACATAATGAACTCCTGCATCTTCGAGAGTTCAGAGCTGGAGAAGAATTCATCGTGAAAACAGGGGCAGCAGGTTCATTTCTTAAGGGTGATTCTATGGCTGAGATGTTTCCATGCGTTCTACTCGCAACAGCTACAACGAAGCCCATATCTACATATGGCAACCGGTATCGCACACTCAACATACGTTTACGGTGTGAATTTACTCACAACTTCATCGTCGCCAAGATCTCAAACAACGTAATAGGCCGCGATTTCCTTTTGAAATTTCGACTCATTGTTGATCTTGCCAATCAAAAAATCATCGACCCCTCCACCGGACTAGAGCAAAATTTTTGGACACTTGCCTCCTAGCGTTTGGAGTTACAGGTCATTCAGCCAAACCCAGTGCATCATTCGGCAGCTCTTCGAGGACACATGTCGCTTATGGATCTCAGCAAGTCAGAGCTACGTGTCTCCAACACGATGAACCATATCGTCACAGTAGGACAACCTATTGCACTCAAGAAGCGACCACTGGCCCCTGCTAAACTGAAAGCTGCCCAAGAGGAATTTTCAAGGCTGTTAGAGGAGGGAATCATCCGACCATCGAAAAGATCATGGGCGTCACCACTGCACTTAATCTCCAAATCAAACGGATCGTACAGAGCCTGCGGAGATTAACGCAAGTAAAATTCAGCGACAAAATCCTATGCATGTTATATTCCCAATATCAACACCTTACTTGAAACACTCAATGGTAGCAATTTCTTCTCAGTGATTGACCTCAGACAAGCCTACCACCACATCCCGGTAGCGCCAAAAGATATTGGAAAGACTGCGATCATCACTCCATTTGGCCATTTTGAATATCTTTACATGCCTTTAGGAATTAAGTGTGCTACACAGACATTTCAAAGATTCATAGACAACATACTTCGCGACGACGCCGCTTACTTTATGCCATATCTCGATGACATAATGGTATTCAGTCCAGACTTAGAATCTTATGCCAAGCATTTACGAAATGTCCTCTCACACTTATCGAACCACGAACTCAAGATCAACTGTGACAAGACGCAGATTGCAACTACATCCGTGGACTTCCTAAGGCCTCGTATCACGCCACAAGGTATTCAACCTTTGCCGTCAAAGTCGAATACAATCAGGATAATCAAGTCACTGAAGACCATAAGCGAGTTGCAGAAAATTTTGAGAGTCCTAAACTACAATCGCAAGTTCCTTCCCGGCCTTTCAAGACAACTTTATCATTTCTGTAGGTACCTGCGGAATCGAAAAGGACTTAGCAAGAACTCCATCATTCATTAGTCATCTGAAGATAAGGAATTACTTCGACTCGCCATGACCTCGTTAGCAAATGCTACAATTCTAACGCATCCAGATTTCCTAGGACCATTTATTCTCATAACAGATGCTGCTGAGTTCGCTATAGGAGCCACGTTGGAACAAGAGATCGACGGAGTTCGGAAGCTTATCAGTTTCAACTAGCGTACTCTACAACCAGTTGAAACGAGATACAACACTTTCGGTCGAGAACTCCTCGCCATCTACGAAGAAATGCGCCATTTTATAAGCATCATTGTCAGTAGCAGATTTGTTGTTGTCAAAGATCACGCACCATTAGTTAGCGCAGTTCGAAAGGTAACTTCAACTATCGCCAAGTACCCTGCCAGAGTGGAAAAACAGCTTTCACGTCTAAGTGAATGGCAATTTGCCATCTTTCACGTCAATGGCGAACAGAACTTCATTGCAGATGCCCTGTCCAGGCCAGACGTCTCTCTACAACCACCTTCGCCGTCACCATTCACTGTCAACTCCGTGGCACTCAGTGAACCTGCACTAACGCCAACTCTCCTGCGAACTGAACAACGCGGTGACATTCACATTCAAAGATCAATAGCCCGTCACCCAACCAAGTTCATATGCCGTCTGTGGGAAGGCTTACCAATTGTTTACTTCACAGGTACGCAGCCCAACAAGCCAGTTCTGCCGACCAGCCTTCAGAGAAAACTTTTCGACTTAATTCACACAATTTCTTACCTAAGAAGCCAAGCGACTGTCCGACTTCTTACAGATCGTTTCTGGGGTCACAGACTTAGGCAGAACGCTAAACGATGGGTCTCTGAGTGTACCATTTGCCAGAAAAACAAGATCACACGGCACACTCGTTCTAAGTTGCAACATTTCCGAACTACTTCTCGCCTAGCCATCGTCCACATCGACATAGTTCATCTGACAAAGGTTCAAGTTTTCAGCTACCTTCTAACTATGATTGATAGATTTAAACTGTGGTCTGCGGCATTACCTCTTGGCACCATTTCTGCAGACGAAGTAACTAACGGTTTTATCTCTACATGGATATCCAATTATGGTGTTCCAAATGAGGTCATCACTGACAGAGGCATTTGCTTCTCATCGGATCGTTTCAAAACCACGTTGCGTTTCATGGGATGCACCTTACACCAGACGACTGCCCACCATCCACAATCTAACGGTATGTTAGAGAGAATGCATATGGAACTCAAAGCTGCTTTAGCTTCTTCGTCCATTAATGGCAACTGGGTCGATGTACTACCTTTAGACTTGCTTGCCATGCGTTCCCGTACTCGTTAATACATTAAAACGTCTGCATCACAACTCTTCTATGGCATGGATCTACGCCTGCCTAGTCAGCTCCCACGTCTACTACCGGCACAAGATGACTCACAAGACGAAGCTACCCGCCTTCGACTTCATTTCGGTAACATGTCTGAACAGCAGCCGAGACATACGCCTCGTCTAGTCTTCGTTCACCCACAGCTCCACAGCTGCAAGAGAGTACTCGTTCGCAACGACAATGCTGTTGCACCACTACAACCAAAGTATCGCGGTCCTTTCCCGATTTTGCTCAGACAACCAAAATACTTCATTATTATGCAAGGCGCTACACCGACATCAGTAAGCATAGACAGGTTGAAATCGTTTATCGAACCGCCTGATCCTGAAAGCGTTCAACCTTCTACACACGTCTCAGACTCCGTCTGCCCACAATCTCAAAAGCCTGCTTTGTATAACGCGTAATTGATATTTTTTTAACACAAACATTACGTATCAAAATGTTTTTAACCTTACGTTATTTTTCGCATTTATCTCACGTGGCATAACCAGCTGTTCTTGGCTAACAATTGTATTTGGAACAGTTCTTTGATGTATGTCTATATCTCGAGGCAATTCGTGTACATAATGGCCTTTTAAATTTAGTAACCTTATATTTTATATTATAATGTATTTCTCCAACATGACATCACACTGCCTATTTTGGTATGACCAGCTACTTGGAGCTAACGTTTTCATTTAGCTACACTAAGTAGTCATCAGCTTCATATCATGGTACAGGCCACTTTCAATGCATATCTCAACTTCATCATTTGCACAAAGACCACTCTACAAATACCATGACCACAACGTCGAGCACACACTCTAGCTCCATTGGTCGTATACAAACGCATTGACGACGATCTAGCCTGCCTAGGTTTTAACTTAAACCTGTCAACTTTAGAGGAGATTTACCACGAAATCCTCACGCTTCTGCTCCCAAATCTTACATTGCTCTGTTTGCCTCACGCGGTATGACCGGCCACTAGAGCTAACAATTTTTGTAGCAATTCCTAGTGGTTACCTGGCATCATATCATTGTTGAAGCAACCAACAAGCATACCTAAGCCCAGCATTTATGGTACATTACTTTTTGCTGAACTTGGTTCGAACTCTGTCTTGCATTTCTTATCTAGCCTCGCAGAGAAGAATTTTTTTCTTTTTTTTCAGAAAGGAAAGTGATGTAACGACAAAAATAAATTGCCGACATATTGCGTAAATTAAATTCAATTCGATTTACGCTGCACCAATGAGAAAAAAGCAAAACTTGTCGTTAACCAATAGTGTGCATGTAGACACATATTTCTATGACGGCTATTTAAGCACGGTAAATTTACCATGCAGTTCAGTTGTCGCGTTTGCATTCGCTGTGCGTTACGTGTGCGTGCTGTCTGCTGTCATCAACTTCGCCGATTATTGAATTGTCTTCACCAACAATTGGCAACATCAGTGATGCCAATCTTGTTGCTGTACAACTAGAGAGACGAGCCATGTAATGCAGAACTTCAACGAAGTTTCCACATCGAGATTACAACGCAACAACAGAAGTAACCACAGCCCAAGTCAACCCAAGAGTCTAGGAGTACCTCTGGACTTCTTCACACTTA
>JAQBSW010013943.1:0-12720 GCA_029291075.1 Eudiplozoon nipponicum
GCCGACATATTGCGTAAATTAAATTCAAATTTATTTACGTTGCACCAATGAGAAAAAAGCAAATTGCCGTTTAACCACGTTTAACCACGTTTAACCAATAGTATGCAAGTACACATATTGCATGCTATTTAAGCACGGTAATTTACCATGCAAGTCAGTGGGTCGTATCTGCGTTCTGCCTCGTGTTACACATGTGCGTGCTGTCGGCTGTCAATACCTACGCTGGATATTGATTTGTTTCACCAACAATTGGCAACATTCGTGACTCACCGTGTTGCACTTCAGCCAGCAAGACGAGCCAATTAATGCAGAACTTCAACCAAGTTGTCACACATGATAACAACAGCAGGAACCACAACCAGAGTCCACCCAAGGAACAGAACATCAACTTACATATATATAACTTACGCGAACGCCGCCAAGGCCCTCTTAAGGGCCCCCATATCAGTAACTAATCTCTATTCAGAGCACCTTAACCGAGTTTGTAACGTCGTACGGCATTTACTTGAAGCCGGGGCGTTTACAAAATTGGCGACCGCGCCAGGATATTGATTATTGTTCTGATTTTTTTGGTATAAATAAAATTGACTTCCCTTTTCATCTATTTGGGATAAATAGATTGACATTTGTGTTTTCTTTACCCTGATCGTGGTTTTCTGGGAAATCTGTTGGGTATATATTCGTGGATTTGTGGGGATAATTATAATACATTGTCATCAAAGGCCAACGGGGCCTCTATTTAACTTTCCTAAGTACGAAACGGCAAAGTACGTACTCGTCAAACTCAATTACGGATTTTTGGAAGCAATTCAACTGTGGAAGCCTGTTTTTGGGTAAGCGTTTCGTTAAAGTATATTTATATATTTTCATATTGCTTATAAATTTATGCTTTTAAGATCCTGTAAGATTGTTAAAATGTCAGGTCCAATTTTAGATATTGATGTTCCTGTTTGGGATGGAGATAGTGAGCTATTTTTTATGCGCGTAGACTCCGCTTTCTCCCCGTTTCCTGATTATGACAGTCATCAAAAACTGTCGAAGGTTTTTGCTAAAGTACCTTCTGAATTGCAGCGACGGATTTATCCTAAGCTTGAGGCCATTAGGTAGCTACCTAATTCCATTTTGGGTCTACAAAACGAAGTAGAATCCTTGCTTGGGCCCACAGAAACTGAGCAGATAATAAACAAATATGCGCAGTTAGATATGCCAAATCTTGGCCCCATCGAAATACTGAGGGAATTACGAAACGTTGGTATAAAACCAACATTTCTGACCATGAGGCTAAGGTTGTTTTTATTAATAATCTTCCCCAAACATTAAAACTCTTTGCCAGACAGCTCCCCAACACTCTCTCTATAGATGACTTATCTGAGAGATGTGAGTTAGAATATAGGGTTTTGGAACCCAAAGTGAAACCATCATCCTTTTCTTCACCCCTGCAAGATGATAGAATCTCCTCCTTAGAGAGAACAGTGGCGAACATGGCCAAAGTTCTAGAAGGATTGGCTATTAACAAATCGGAGATAAATCAAGTGAATGCTCGACCAAAATTCGTTTCCAAGTCAAATTATAATGGTAGGCGGCGATCGAGATCTCCGCAATCCTTTAATAAATATGCTCTAAAGAACTGGTGTTATAACCACCAGAAGTTTTTTATGCTTGCCAAGTTTGTCTTTGTCGTTCCGAAGAATTTCCGAATGAGTGTCAATTTACACAGCTGACGAAAGGACAACAGACCGCAGGCACAAGGGTGCATCAGTATCGGGAAACGTCTGGCGCAGGAAGTAGAAGACCGTACTTTCTGCACATCAACGGTATCAACGGCGCTACAGGGAAGAAGCCAACTACAATCCGACATCCCTGTCGACACTTTTCGTCCACGCCGAATTTTTTACATAGAGAACCAAACAGACAATGCCGGTCGCAATCACCAGCCTACTTGTTTGCATGACCCGGCCAAACAGCCCAACGAGCTTCTGCACCTTCTTGATTTCAAAACTGGCGAAGAGTACATCGTAGACACAGGTGCGGCAGTCTCAGTTCTCAAGGGTGATTCAATGGCCGAGATGTCGCTAGGCGTTCTTCTCGCAACAGCTACAGGCGAGACCATACCAACTTATGGCTGCCAATACCGCACACTCAACATAGGTCTACGACGTGAATTTTCCCACAACTTCATCATTGCCAAGGTCTCACATAATATAATAGGCCTTGATTTCCTTCTGAAATTTCGGCTCATTTTTGATCTTGCCAATCAAAAGATCATCGACCCCTCCACCGGACTTGAGCAAAGTTTTTGGACACTTGCCTCCGAGCGTTTGGAGTTACAGGTCATTCAGCCAACCTCAGTGCATCATTCAGCAGAGATATCAGCAGCTCTTCGAAAATACAAATCGCTTTTTGATCTTAACAAGTCAGAGCTATGAGTCTCCAACACGATGCATCATATCGTCACAGAAGGACAACCTATTGCACTCAAGAAGCGACCACTGGCTCCTGCTAAGCTGAAAGTTGCCCAAGAAGAATTCTCAAGGCTTTCGGAAGAGGGAATCATCAGACCATCGAAAAGTTCATGGGCGTCACCACTGCACTTAGTCTCTAAATCAAACGGATCGTACAGAGCCTGTGGAGACTACCGTAAGCTAAATTCAGTGACAAAATCTGATGCATATCCCATTCCAAATATCAACACTTTACTTGAAAAACTCAACGGCAGCAATTTCTTCTCAGTGATTGACCTCAGACAAGCGTACCATCACATACCGGTAGCACCACAGGATATCGAGAAAACTGCAGTCATCACTCCATTTGGCCTTTTTGAATATCTTTACATGCCTTTTGGACTGAAGTGTGCTACTCAGACATTTCAAAGATTCATAGACAACATACTTCGCGACGACTCTGCTTATTGTATGTCAAATCTCGATGACATTATGGTATTCAGTCCAGATCTAGAATCTCATGCGAAGCATCTACGAAATGTCCTCTCACTCTTATCCAACCACGGACTCAAGATCAACTGTAACAAGACGCAGATTGCAACTACATCCGTGGACTTCTTAGGGCATCGTATCACGGCCCAAGGTATTCAACCGTTGCCGTCAAAGACGAATTCAATCAAGAATATCAAGTCACCAAGGACTGTTAGCGAGTTGCAGAAAATCCTCGGAGTACTAAACTATTATCACAAGTTCCTTCCAGGCCTTTCAAAACAACATTATCCTTTGTGCAGGCACCTGCGGAACCGAAAAGGACTTAGCAAGAATTCCATCATTGCTTGGACATCCGAAGACGAGGAATTACTTCGACTTGCCATCAACTCGTTAGCAAATGCCACAATGCTAA
The DNA here is from genome assembly GCA_029291075.1 of Eudiplozoon nipponicum. NCBI lineage: Eukaryota > Metazoa > Platyhelminthes > Monogenea > Mazocraeidea > Diplozoidae > Eudiplozoon > Eudiplozoon nipponicum. Next base: position 3,346 of record JAQBSW010013943.1, read on the forward strand.
CACACCCAGATTTTGAAAAGCCATTTCTACTCACGACAGATGCTTCTGAATTCGCTATTGGAGCCACGTTGGAACAAGAGATCGACGGAGTTCGGAAGCCTATCAGTTTCTACTCGCGTACTCTCCAACCAGTAGAAACGAGGTACGATACTTTCGGCCGAGAACTTCTCGCTATTCACGACGCAGTGCGCCATTTTTTCAGCATCATTGGCAGTAGCAGATTTGTTGTTTTCACAGATCATGCACCACTAGTTAGCGCACTTCAAAACGCAACTTCATCTATCGCCAAGTACCCTGCCAGAGTGGAAAGACAGCTTTCTCGTCTAAGCGAATGGCAATTTGACGTCTTTCACGTCAGGGGCAAACAGCACTTCATTGCAGATGCTCTGTCCATGCCAGACGTCTCTCTACAACCACCTTCGCCGTCACCATTCACTGTCAACTCCGTGGCACTCAGTGAGCCTGCACTAACGCCAACGCTCCTGCGAACTGAACAACGCGGTGACATTCACATTCAAAGATCAATAGCCCGCCACCCAACCAAGTTCATATGCCGTCTGTGGGAAGGCTTACCAATTGTTTACTTCACGGGTACGCAGCCCAACAAGCCAGTTCTGCCGACCAGCCTTCAGAGGAAGGTTTTCGATTCAATTCACTCAATTTCTCACCCAGGAAGCCAAGCGACTGTCCGACTTCTTTACAGATCGTTTCTGGGGTCACAGACTTAGGCAGAATGTTAAACGATGGGTCTCAGAGTGTGCAATTTGTCAGAAAAGCAAGATCACACGACACACTCGTTCTAAGTTGCAACAATTTCGATCTACTTCTCGCCTAGCCATCGTCCACATCGACATAGTTCATCTGACAAAGGTTCAAGGTTTCAGCTACCTTCCAACTATGATCGATAGATTTACACGGTGGCCTGCGGCATTACCTCTTGGCACCATTTCTGCGGACGAAGTAACTAACGGTTTTATTTCTGCATGGATATCCAATTATGGTGTTCCCAATGAGGTCATCACGGACAGAGGCACTTGCTTCTCATCTGATCGTTTCAAAACCACCTTGCGATACATGGGATGCATCTTACGCCAGACGACTGCCTACCATCCCCAAGCTAATGGCATGGTAGAAAAATTGCATAGGGAACTCAAAGCTGCTTTAGCATCCTCGTCCATTAATGGCAACTGGGTCGATGCACTACCTTTAGTTCCGCTTGCCACGCGTTCCCGTACTCGTGAATCCATTAAAACGTCTGCGTCACAACTCTTGTATGGCATGGATCTACGCCTGCCTAGTCAGCTCTCACGTCTACTACCGGCACAAGATGACCCACAAGACGAAGCTACCCGCCTTCGACTTCATTTCGGTAACATATCCGAACAGCAGCCGAGACACACGCCTCGTCCAGTCTTCGTTCACCCACAGCTCCACAGCTGCAAGAGAATACTCGTTCGCAACAATAATGTTGTTGCACCACTACAACCAAAGTATCGCGGTCCTTACCCGATTTTGCTCAAACAACCAAAATACTTCATTATTATGCAAGGCGCTACACCGACATCAGTAAGCATAGACAGGTTGAAACCGTTTATCGAACCACCTGATCCTGAGAGCGTTCAACCTTCTACACACGTCTCAGGCTCCGTCTGCCCACAATCTCAATATCCTGCTTTGTATAACGCGTAGCTGATTTTTTTTAAACATTAACATTAACTATCAAAATTTTTTAACCTTACGTTATTTTTCGTATTTGTCTCACGTGGCATAACCAGCTGTTCTTAGCTAACAATTGTGTAGCATTTTTGAACAGTTCTTTGGTATTATGCCCTCTCTGAGGCAATGTTCGTGTACATATTTTTATGCAGTTACCTTTGATTTTAATGAATATATATTTTTACATTATAATGTATTTCTCACACATGACATTACACTGCCTATTTTGGTATGACTAGCTACTTAGAGATAACGCTTTTGTGTAGCAACACTAAGTAGTGATCAGCTTCATATCATGGTACAGGCCACTTTCAATGCATATCTCAACTTTATCTATTTCACAAAGACCATTCTACAAATGTCATGACCACAACGTCGAGCACTCTAGCTCCTTTGGTCGTATACAAACACATTGACAACGATCCAACCTGCTTAGGTTTTAACTTAAACCTGGCAAATTCAGAGGCGATTTACCTCGAAATCTTCACGCTGCGGCTCAAAAAACTTACACTGCTCTATTTTGCCTCACGTGCTATGACCGACCACTAGAGCTAACAATTTGTGTAGCAATTCCTAGTGGTTACCTAGCATCATATCATTGTTGAAGCAACCAACAAGCATATTTAAGCCCAGCACTTATGGTTCAGCGTATTTTTGCTTAACTTGGTTCGAACTCTGTCATGCATTTCTTATCTAGCCTCGCAGAGAGGAATATTTTTTTTCTTTTTTTCCAGAGAATAAAGTGTTGTAACGACACAAATCAATCGCCGACATATTGCGTAAATTAAATTCAAATTTATTTACGTTGCATCAATGAGAAAAAAGCAAATTGCCGTTTAACCACGTCTAACCACGTTTAACCAATAGTATGCAAGTACACATATTGCATGCTATTTAAGCACGGTAATTTACCATGCAAGTCAGTTGTGGCATTTGCATTCTACCTGCTTCACGCGTGTGCGTTCTGTCGGCTGTCAATACCTACGCTGGTGATTTGATAGTTTCACCAACAACTAACTACATCCGTGACTCATCTTGTTGTGGGATACCGGAGAGACGAGCCAATTGAATGCAGGACCTGCAGGACACTATCCACAACGCGATTACAGCTCAACCACGGGAGCGACAACTCAACCAGAGTCCACCCAAGGCTCTAGGACATCTTCAACTCTGAAGACTTCAAGAGAACGCATTACCAGGCCCTCTTAAGGGCCCCCATATCAGTAACTTATCTCTGTTCAGAGCACCTTAACCGAGTTTGTAACGTCGTACGGCATTTACTTGAAGCCGGGGCGTTTACAGAACCTGCTGTGGGTTATAGTGTCATAGTGGATTTATTTCTCTTTGTTGGATTATTCGCAGTTTATACAAGTGATTTACTGTTTGCATCTAATTATACCTATCCGAATTTCGGAGTACAATGGATTATTATAATTAAATAAGTTAAAACCATAGCAAACCGTCAATTAATTATTTGTGAAGTTGTTCATTTAAGTTTTTACACGATTTTAATCTATTTATCTCCAATGACAACTTTTACTAGTGACATTATTTATATCATCATATATTTTCAATCGGTTACTTGTAGTCACCATAATTCAGATATTTGTGAAAGAATAATTGCTTATATATTCGACATTCAACTTTGTTAACCGTGTTTCATTTTGCTGCCGTCTAGAGCACGGACAATTTTGTTTTACTGTGACTTTTGTATAAGAAATTCAATTGTGTTAGCAGCACTTCGTTTTGTTGCCGTCTAGAGTTAGACTTCTCACATCACCCATCGGGAAAAGGCCGGAAATTGATCATAAGCACGGGTCTACACAGCCGCTACCAATTATATGTAGGGACATAAAAACACCGCAAAGGACCCCTACAAAACAATTAGTAAGGAAAGTGGAAAATATTGGTTTCATTAAAATATGTTTAAAATATTGCGTAATTCCTAAATGTTTTTAATTTAAATTACTATTTTATTTAAATGCTTAAGCTAGAACTTTTAAACATGAACTAACGTTGAACATAATTAATAAATTGATTAGCGATTTAGGACAACGCAAATACGAATTAATCAGAGAGAAAACTAAAATAAGATCTTTGTTACGTTCCTTTTCGCACGCGGATGACTTTAAATGTATAGAAGATTTTACTGATAGCGCACGTAATAGAGAGATAAAAAAGGTTCAGATCAGGCATGATGGAAAATTATAAAATTTGTGCATCTAACTAAGACGTGCCCTGCTGTAACTAATCCAGTGGTAAACCTTTCTAAAATAATTCTTAACGAGAATCAGCTAGAAATACTTAATCGTGGTCTGAATAAAGCTATCCAAATTGAGAAATTAGCAAAAAATGAAATAATTACTCAGGCTGTTAAAAGAGCACAATTCCTCTCAGACAAAGATAAGTTTATGTTTGAAATAGACATAGCCGCAGCCCAGCTAACGTGCTAAGATGCAAAATATAAAAAAATTATGCAATGAAACGTCTCAGGAATAAAATTAATAGCAAACAGTGTGATATGCTTGAAAGCAGACAAAGGAGGGTGTCAATGTACACCAATATACCAGTACCCAAAGCACTAGATTATTTTCAGCGTTTCCTGGTTGATCATCCAGTAATATTAGAAGGAAGCAAAATGAAGATGAGACATGTCATGGAGATGATGGACTTATGTATGTCCTCAACTTGTTTAAATTTATGAATGAATTTTATAAGCAGATTGGGGGTGTTCCAATGGGACAACCACTGTCAGTTCCACTAGCTAATATATTCATGCATTACTTGAAGAAGACCCTGTTAGATATAACGCCCCTAAATCCTAAATTGTATATAAGATATTTGGATGATATATTAGTTATTTGGAATCACGGGAGGATCAACTGATAAATTTCTTAAATATAGCAAATCAGGTGAGCGAGCTGAAATTTACAATTGAAAATAAATCATGTGGTGAATTACCATTTTTGGATGTCAAGTTAATTAGAAATGGTTCAAAACTCGAACGGGATGTTTATAGGAAGGATACTTACTCAGGTATCCTTCTTAATTTCAATTCAAATCACCCATATAGAATGAAAATCGGTATCTTAAAATCGATGATAATAAGAAGCTTAAGATTAACAGATAAAAAGCATAGGGAGATTGAATTAGGTAGACTGCGAGAAATATTCAGTGCTAATGGGTATCCTCTAAAGTTAATTGAAGCCACTTTACTGAGCGTTAAAAGTAAATTTAATCATGACTGGAAGTACGTGAAATCAAATAAAACAAAAGATGATCGGAGCGCGATGTTAATACCCGATTCTAAACTAAGTAGGAAAATCAAAATGATAGCATCCAAATACAATATACGTACTATTTTAAAACAGACCGTTACCCTAGGTATTAAACTGCCCAACCAAAAAGAGAAAATAGAACCATTAGACACATCAGTAGTATATGAAATTCCATGTAACAACTGTAACCTGATGTATGTAGGTGAAACCATATGTCCAATTAGGGTAAGAAGAGAGAAACAAAAAACCGCATGCAAGTATGACCATGTTAATAGATCGGATCTTGCACGCCATACAGTAGTGTCAGGACACTCAATTAATTGGGATGGGTGTAGACGTATATCAATTTGTGGCCGTAGCAGTTCGACTAGATTGATTAGAGAATCCATAGAAATTAAATCGAGAAATGATATCATGAATGAAACAGCCGTAGAAATATCACTAGGTCCTATTTAGAATACAGCATTAAATAATGGTAGGAAACGAAGATTGCACAAATCTAAATCAGAAACTCGCTCAAGTAAAAGAATAAGAACACTGGATGGAAATTAACTTAAAGAGGTGGAGGGTGAGTAATTCAATATCTTCTAATTTATTATCTGATTGTCTTATAATTTCATCCTTGCTTACTTATCTTAATTTATCTATTATCTTACGTTCTGTTGTTAGTGTAGTGCCTTTAACCAACAATTATCTATACATGATGAGGAGGTTTATTTTTAAAAAGCGCGATTTTCTTTGCATTATTCCTAGTATCTTTCTTTATCAGGCAATTTTCAATTTCTTTTACGAACCGTTTAGTTTAACTTTCTACCCTATTGAAACAGTTTATCCGTTTCAAATTTAATTTTGCTACCTATTAATTATTTACTCTATTCATAGTACCTTGCCCCCTTCTCACCGTAATGCCACTCGTAATTACTTCATTTAGGAAAGTACGTGTAAAATAGGTCTGACGTGTGCATTTAAGAAATGACAGTTATCATTTTAGTTTCACTTGAATGACTGTTACACGTGCCTGTAATTACATGTAACAGATTAGTTCTCAGCCTTAAGAAAACGCTCACGCACATACACACAAACACGCTTATCGAGTGAATAATCAGATGATGCCAAATCGCTGTAATTTCACTGGGATGAGTGTACACGTGCATTAATTGATTACTCCTCAATCCAAAACAAACGAGAACACATACAGACATGCATGATGTATTCTTATGTAGTGAGTTGACAGTAATTTTCACAAAATCACTGTAATCTCATTGCGAAGAGTGTATACATGCAGACATATACATAAACCAATTTAACATACACTAACATTTTTATAAAAAAACGTTATGCTTAAGAGATCTAACAACAAGAATAAATGGGGCAGTTTAAACTATTACTTCCACTGGACATATTGATCGTCAACTTAGTGTGTGATGTGTTTGCCATTGAAAAAGACCTCCATACCCGGAGGTCGAAATATTTGGGAAAATCTTGATGAAAGTGGACTCAAACATTTCGGAACGCAATCCGAAAATCAGGTAAAAAAGCCAGGAGACAGCTCGCACACATAGTGCTCAGGTCTTTGGTGAGGCAATGTTCTTGATTTAGTTGGCTTTAGGCGGCAAAGACTGTATAACTTGAGATGAAGTACGATTCCTATGGAAATGAACGGACATATTTGCAATTGTGGTCTTGTCACAGTTGATCTTACGTTCTTGATTTGATAAGTAAGATAGGACATTTCTTAGATGCTTCGTATGAGCGTCTACGTCTGGACTGAAAACCATTTTCCTCAATGTATGATATAAAATAAACGGCGTCATCGCGGAGAATGTCACTTATGAGCCTATAAAATATCTGAAAAAAAGAATTTAGACTAATTCATGTACATGTATTCAAAGTCTTTGAAAGGGTCGATGAATGCACTATTTTCTATATCTTCTGGTGGTAAACTTGTCTGAGGTCATTAATTGAAAATTATTTCTACCGCTGAGTTCATCAAGCAATGTGCTTATATTGTGAATGGGGTATGGTATGAATTTTGTCACAAAATTGATCTTGCGATAAACACCACAGGATCCATACGATGTAATGTAATGGTGATGCGTATGAACTTTTGATGGTCTGATTTTATCCTCGTCCATTAGTCTTGAGAATTCTTCTTCTGCAGCTATATGTTTAGCTGTGGGTAATGGCCTATACTTAAGTGCGGTATGTTGACGTCTTGTGATTATATGGTGCATCATGTAGATGACAGGTAGATCTGACTTGCTCAAATCAAACAAAGTGTTGTGTTCTAGAAAATCTGTTGCTATTTCTGTCGAAAACTGCACTGGAGATGCATTTATGACCTTTTACCTCCCACGTTCGAAGGCCTTTGTCCAGAATCTTTGCTCAAGTCCGGTAGAGGGGTCAATGACATTTTGATTAGCAATTTCAAAATTTAGCCATAATTTTAACAGAAAATCAAGTACTGTTATGTTGTGTGTGACCTTGACAACGATAAAATTTTGAAAAAATTCCAGATTGTCAGTTCAAACAGTCGCATCAGATTTTTGGCAAGTGCTTTGTTATTATTATTCATTCATGAATATCCTAAAATCTAATTTAGCTCAGTGTCTGTTCACTAATCTCTTTATAGAGATCTATTTCGGATTTGATTTAAATCTTTGAGCGATAAGTCGTAAACACAGAAAATGCCAATAAAAACGCGGATCAACACCGTCCAAATCAGCACAGATGACGATCAAGATTCCTTTGTTTATTCAGTTGTTATTCTCCAAAAGATGTTTGCTGTAATCACCAAAATTAATTTTATGAATTTCGAAATTGCCTGCGCCAACCGGATAATTTTTCAAACGTATGCCGGTTTCCTTCGTTGTCTCACAAAATGCAAAATCAATTGAGCAGTGCATATTATTCTCTCCCACATGAGATAATTACATTTACACGCCTATTGCTGCAGTTTATTTTGATTCCTTTCGTCCAAGTAGACTCAACCTCGATGGTAATACAACTGATAATGTTATTTGCAATTACCAGCCTATTTGCCTATATGACCCGGCCAAGCAACCCAATAAACTTCGGCATCTTCTCGATTTTAAAACCGGAGAGATAACGATCGTAGCTACAAGTGTAGCAGTTTATATTATGAATTGTGAATCCATGTCCGGTATGTCTCTATTTGTTCAACTCGCAACAGCTACGATGAAGTCCATTACCACATACAGTTGCCGGCATCGCACATTTAACATACGTGTACGACGTGAATTTAATCACAACTACATGGTCGTCTCACACAACATAATAAGCCTTGATTTTCTGTTGAAATATTGGTTCATTTTTTATCTCGATAATCACAAGATCATTGGCCACTCTACCGGACTTGAGCAAATTTTCTGGCCCACTAACCCTGGTTAAACAGACAGCTGCCAAAGAAAGGTTTTCAAGACTTTTGGAAGGGAGAATCATTTGACCACCATTGCACTTAATCTCTAAATTGAGAGGATCTTAGAGAGCCTTTGGAAATTGCCGCGAGCTCAAATCTGTGACAAAATTCATACGCCATTCCCAATATAAAAATTTTTCTTGAAAAATTCAGCATTAGCATTTACTCTTTAGTGGTTGACCTCAGACAAGCCTACCGCCACATTCCGGTAGCACCAGAAGATATAGAAAATACTGCAGTCATCGCTCATTTCAAACATCTTGAATAAATTTTTGTCTTTGATCCAAAATACGCCATTCACAGATTTCAGAATTTTCGGAATAACATTATCTCCGATGACCCCGATTACTGTATGCATGATGACATAATGGTTTTTAATTTAGATGTAGACTCTCATGCCCAGCATCTAATAAATTTCCTTTCACAATTATCAGATAAGACACTCAAGAGCAATAGTGTTAAAATTCAAATTGCATCTACGCCCGTTTATTTTCTAATGCATCGTATTTCACTTCAAATTATACTGTCTGTTTCGTCTTAGTCCAAATCAATCACTAATGACCACCAAGGACTTACAGAAAATAATGTGAGTCCTCAAATACTGTTGCACGTTCCTTCCCAGACCATCAAAGCAAATTTATTCGTTATGTAGGCACCTGCGGAATCAGAAGCTATTTAGCAGAAACTCCACGGTTCTTAGTCGACTGAAGATGAAGAATTACTTTGCCATACAATTAACGCGCTAGTAAATTTCACAATGATTACACATTCTGAATTCTAAAGGACTTTTCTACGCACAATAATTGCTTCTGAATTCTTAATTGGGGCCACATTGGAAAAAAATATTGACGAATTTCTGAGGCCTATTATTTTTTACCCGCTTACTCAACAACAATTAGAAATTAAATACAAAAGTTTCGGTCAAGAAATCCTCGCCATTCA
>JAQBSW010013944.1:0-5000 GCA_029291075.1 Eudiplozoon nipponicum
TTCTTATACGGGCGCATCTGCGAGGAATTTCTGTTGCAATAATGTCTGCCCTAGATAAAACTCTTTGCTCATTATTTGTTTTAAAGGTGGCTTTTTCCACAGATCCCTTAAAATATCTTACATTTAGTGGGTACGAATTTCATAATGAAGGGCGGAAAAACGTCTGCTAATCTGTTGAAGGTGGCCTGAGCAGAATATTTATTACGGGTAATAGTACGATATTTAAGTACATTTTAAAAGATGTATTATTTTGTTTCTCAGTGCTGTCCTTTTCGTTTCGGATTTGACCGCATTTTTCTTGTGCGGGACAATTGTTAGCACTCATAGGTCGGCAAAATCTTGAACCTTTTAACTTTTCAAATGATATTGTCTGCATAGTCAATATCGACTTAAAAACTGCACGGGAGAACTTCAACACGTGCATCCTGAACATGTAGAAGATTGTTGTTCATAATAGCATCTATTATAAAATAAACCAAATTTGAGAAAATTGGGTAGCCTTGAAATTCAACAGTACTAGCAGTACAGTTGTGCGTTAATTCGTTGTATATTTTAACTCGACTAGAAATGTATTTGCAGAAAGAGCGTATAATTTTTACAAATTTGTTGGCACACCACATTTAGACAGAATTTAGAATAAAACATTGCGATACATGGAGTCAAAGGCACCTTTGAAGTCTAGACTGACGATGATCTAGAAAGAAATCTTGCGAAAAAATTCGACTAAAAAATGTGGAAAGCCAAAATCAATTTTTATCTCGTTATAAGTTCAACATTTATCCTACATAACTTAAAAGCTAGGCGAGAAATACTTAATGATTTAAAATCTTTGATTACATTTTTGCTTGATTTGGTTTAAAAGACTGTCATCTGTCTGCATAGATTTACTTCGCGATGCTCACCTCAGAAACAAATCCAGCGAAAAAATTATCCAGAGCGCCAATCTCTTTGCGAAACCTACAAGATTTTTAAATCATATCTGTTTACGCGCCTTATTAATTTTTAACTGGTAATTGCATATTAAAATTGGGCGTTTCATCGATATAGAAATCACTTATAATATAGAAATCCTTTCATAAGGAGTTTTTGCTCTCTATTGAAATATGACTGCCGAAACTTCCTAATAGTTCCCATTGTTTTCCATTGAAAAATTTCGTGTTTGAATAATTTTAACGTTAAGTCGCAATAATTAAATGCCGTTGTTCATCCTCATAAACTATCCTGAGAATGCGTGGCATCCATACACTGTTCCAGTCTCGAGATTTTGAAAATCAGTCCACTGTTTCATGATATAAAATTAATCTCTAAATTTTTAGCCGATTTTATTACCTGCTTGTCGACTTTAACAGGCAACAACGAGACAGTTGCTTATTTGCAAAATGGTATTAGCTGATGTGCTGTCTACACATTGCTCTCTCTGTCTAACTGAATTTTAATGTTTTCCTTATATAATGACTTTTAAATAACTTTATTTGCCGTAGTATTGCGAATATTGATCGCCATATGAAAATATGTGGCAATTCTATTAGGGTTGCAATGGAGTGACGAAACGCGTTAAGCCGGGCGAATTACACACGGTTCTTAGCCTGTGCGGCTGATTATGTATCAAATGATTAGTGGTTAAATCAGTCGCAAACTTGATTTAAAGAATTATTGTCACCGCAAACGCAATCAATAAGTGTTTAATTATCTAATATATTTATATGTACCGAAAGCTGCAAAAGTCATTCTTCATAGTCGCAAAAAATTTTATGAAGCCGATATTTCCATTCAAGTCCAATTTATGAGAAACTATTATAGGCGAAAGTCGCATATCACTTAATTTTCTTTATATATATATATATATATATATATATATATATATATAGATATATACTGCGGTTTGATCCTTGCCGGTGGGTCTACCCTTATAATTTGATGATGATCATGAAAGTTCAAAACGCGTTAATACGTGTGAGTGACGTTAGTTTTGATACTTTGTGCGATTGATTAGATGCAGTGAGTTTAATAATCATATGAAAATCGCAAGCGTGATTTAATTATACATTTAGCATTTTATTAAACATTCAAATAAATGCACGTTTTTTATTTTGCTAAAAAAATGTCCGAAGAGTATCTTTCATTAATATGTGGTAACCTTATGAATTTTTTTGTAGCGATAATTTATACGAATAGATTGGAGCTAGCTGTTTCATTCTTATTCAGTTACCGAGAACAAGTGTTTATTCACTTAAAAGATGTTAGATATTTTCGATAATATGTTGCTGAGTGTTTGTCCTCGTACAAAGTCAATTAGCCGAATGAAGAATAGGCGCAACGCTAGAGATAGGTTGTAGTCCCTTCACACATTAAATTGACATTTGGTTTACGAGAGGGGAAAGACTGAGATGAAAACCATGCAAAGAAAAGCTATTGTGTCTTGAACACGAACGAATTAATAATGTACAATATAACCGATTACCGTAACCAAAGTTGCGATCTTTATATTAACATCTGACCCATTAATTACTAACGTATGTCAGTATAGTGTAGAAACGGCAATTCATCAAGTATTACAGTTGCGTCCTTATTGGAAACTCATCGCGTTCAAACCTGACAGGGCTCGGACCTGGGCATGTCTACTTCGCAGTTTGGTGCTCTAACCAGTGAGCCACCCTGGTTAGAGCACCAGATCCCGAAGCAGACGTGCCATGGTTCGAGCCATGTCCGCGGTAAATTCTGACCAGTACGTGATGAGTTCCCAATAAGAACGAAAACGATCTACTCGATGAATTGCCTTTTCTACACTATACAATAATTAGTTTATACTCATATATGTAAGTAATTAGCGTGTCAGGTGCTTATATCAAGATCGCAAATTTAATTATAGTAATTTTTATGCCCGCCCGAGAAACCAACTTTTGTTGGAACCCCCGTTTTGTAAAACATTATAAATTGAGATAATGCTTAACGAAGAAATCGGCTCCAGCCTAACGCAACAAAAATTCACCAAATTATTTCAAGAATGAAAGAGCTTTAATTACAGGAATTATTCAGCAAATGTGTGCTTAAAGTGGAATATTTATTCACATCAAACAGATTTCAGAAGTAAATTAGATAGTTTATTGGTTATAGCTGATCGAATTTTGATGGGCTATTTTGAATAAAGTGAAAGATATATTTGAGAAACTTATGAAAACCGAAGCAAAGTATTATTCTTATTTATTATGAAATGCATTTGCTACCCTTCCAGTAAGTCAATCCTAAATTCGTACTGAAACTGTGAAATCCATCTTTTAAATATAAATTATATTATATATTATATTCCTCCTAATTAATGAAGTTTCGAACAAAAAATTTCGGTATTTTTGTCTGTTTGCAACCATTATAATGAAAATCAAGTAGCTAATGTTAACAAGTTTACTCATTGACTATTTGCTTGCTTATATATTATATTTCTCATTAGATGTACATGTAATTTTTTGAGCTGTTCATTCATTGATTGTAGTTGTATCTGTTGCATAAGATGATATTAATCATTAGAGCTGATACCGTATTTGACGATACCTACTATCTAATTTCCATCTCCGCACCTGATATAACTACAAGTCCAATATGTAATTAAATCTAGCCACACAGTATGAATAACTCGCAAGAGTTTGCTGTTTTGTGCCTCGCTAGAGACAAATTGAGATTATTATTTATTTACATTGCGAAAAGTAAAATTAGGGAATAATAGAAAGTTTTTATATGAATAAATAGTTGCTATCACTACCTATGGAAGGAAATATTTCGTAATGTTTTTAACTGATTAATCTGTTTAGTGCTAAAAAATATTAACATTAAAGCATAAGAGTTTAGCAGGCGACATTTCCCTAAATAAATAACATAATCAATAGATATTAAAATAATTAGAGCACGAAGAAATATGTACATAATCTTTTTTATCCAAATTCACACCTTTCGAATCGTTAGCAGCAATAAAGTGTAGTCTACAAAATAATGGTCCTCGCCGATATTTTTTTAACGAATGCCTTATAAAAAAATTAGTCGAGCCGAATTCTGATACTGTCTGTTCTTCCTACGTATCTAAATTTTCAATAAATTTATATCTGTCCCATTAACTTGTCTTGTCATATTTTAATGTGCTCTAATAATGAAAAAGAAAGATTAAATTTAATCAATGCTTGAAACGTACGCTAGGTTTGCAATTATTGTTGTTCTGTAATGTTGTGCAATTTGTTAAATATTCTGATTGAATTTTATTAAGTGCAAAAACTCGATTTACATAACAATTTTAATTGTCATTCGCGTATTTTATATTTGGACATATCATTTATATAGATGGTGGTGTGGGCTTAGTCGATATCAGAATTTTTTATGTTTATGTTACATTTGATATATCACAACTAATAGGTCACTTAGACACGAAGTGTAATTGTATATTTTTAATTATTCCATTATAAATAGGTAATTTTGTTAATTTCGTGCACTGATGTGCACACACAGAATTAGGAAATAGCCACAAGTTATGAAATAATACTAAAAGCCGAAAGAGTATTGATGCTTCTTTTTCAGTTCGCAAACAAATATTAGCAGAATTATATTAAACGGAGCAGCGCAATAACGTGACAGAAGATTATACGTAGCTTATGAATGTCTTGTGAATTAAAATGAATCTTGTACTGGTATTATAATGTGTACCCATGGACTATCACGTTGTATGTACACGATCTTCTGTAAATAACGGATTCAAACAGATGAATAATATCTTTCAAGATGTCGTGCTAAGGTAGGACCAGGTGTTAAATTTCCGATAAGGTAAAAATTTTATTTTTTTTATTTGATAAATAAATAGTTTAACGTCCTTTTAATAGTAAGATATAAAATAATATCAATGAATCTTGCTTATTAGTTTTATTATGTTGAGAAATTTTGCGCGCAATTTAATAATGACATTGATGAAAGCGAAATAATAAATATTCTTCAAATATAAAAAATTACGTTAAACATTTGACTGA
>JAQBSW010013944.1:10000-12716 GCA_029291075.1 Eudiplozoon nipponicum
CCGCGCAATCAATTATTGCTTAATGTTATAGCTAAAACAATGATTGTTTAATTATATTACGCATATTTATGTGGCGCAAGCTGCAAAATGGTTATATTCGTGAATGCATAGAAATAGAGCAGTTAACATTTCCAGTCAATTATCATGTACGCAAGACTACTTGAGATGAGAGCCGCGTATATAATTTTTCTTTCCATATATATGAATTGCGGTTTGATCCTCACAAGTCCTTTTGCCGTCGTACTCTGTTGATGGTCACGCAAAGACAAATTTTTTTAAGCGAACATTGGTTACGCGGGCGGTGATATCAATTAATTTAATCAAAATTTCGAATATGATATAAACACATGACCCAATATGTACATATATTTTTCAGTATAGACTATGTACTGTATTGTATAGAAAAGGCAACTCACACATTAGACCGATTTCGTCTTTATTTGGATTTCATCACGTACTTTGCTAAATTTTCTACAACACGGCTCGAACCTGGTGGTGGTTAGAGCACCAGATTCCAACGCGGACGTGTCCATGTTCGAGCCTTGTCCGCAGCAAATTTTGGACAGTATGTCAGGAGCTACCAATAGGGACGAAGCCGATCTACTAGATGGATTGCCTATTCTACACTATGCTCAGCTTAGATTATACCCTGCCACATATACTAATAAAATATCGTTTTGTCGATTTTTATTTTGATATTTTAATTTTCTGGATAAATAGTCTCTGTTGCCATCAATAAATTTATTATTATTATTATTATTATTATTATTATTATTATTATTATTATTATTATTATTATTATTTATTATTATTATTATTATTATTATTATTATTATTATTATTATTATTATTATTATTATTATTATCATTATTATTTTTATTATTATTTATTACTTTATTCACACCTTTTATTAATATATGAAATACATATGAATCTGTATAAAATAGCATATATATATATATATAATAACACTGTGAGTCAAATATCTTCTAATATTATATATATATATATATATATATATATATAAATTATTATTTATTCTCTGTTTTTACTCTATTTTTCTCCCTCCTATTATATTATTTAATCTAATTATTTCTTTATTATTCCAATATTTATACCACCTAAAAAATATATATGTAAATTTTAATATATAAAATGATAAATTTGCGTATATGTACCATATCTATATATATTTATATACATAAGGACAATTGGTAGCTGTTTCTAACTTCTTCTCGCGCGCGGTTTGACATGGCTCCGATTTTGTCGCATTCCGATATTGAAAAAATTGTTATGGATCTTCAGAACTCCATGAAAGTGTTGAAGGATGAAAACAACTATTTAAAAAATGAGATGTCCATATTGAAGAATGATGCAGTTGTGAATGCAATGAAATTGGAGCAAGCGGTGAAAAATAATGAAACATTAAGCGCGCGTATAGTTGAACTGAATGAGACATTACTTGTGAAGTTAGACAAGTTACAGACTGATGTTCAACCATGGATTGAATTGGCCGATTTAACAGTGGAAGGCGATACGCTAGTTAAAAATAAATCATCTGGTGAAGAAATGCTAAATATATTAGCGAATGAAGTTTCAGCACGTAATAGCAAACAGGATCAATTAGTTTTATTTAATCTAGATGAAAATGCCGATGTGAAAGACGTCGAGAAATTAAATACTTTAATAAAAGAAGAGACGCATGCAGATATTGCTAAATGCTATAGGGTGGGGAAACGAGCTGATCGTCCAAGGCCAGTAATTGTAAAATTATCAAAAAGGCCAACAAATATGCAATTAGAGTCTATCAATAAAAAGAAAGATGAGAATTTGAGTTTTCACAGCATATTTATTGGACGGGACAAAACGTTCCTCCAACGGAAGTTGGCAAAAGTAAAAAAGTTAAAGAACAATCAGGAACGGAAGCCGTCAACGTCTGATCAAGCTGTTAAACGGAATCAATCGAGTGAGACTGCAACATCAAAAAACGATGTATCGTTACTAAATGTTGTGGACAGAGGGGGGAGAGGAAGCATGGCCTCGAAGCCCGGGAAAAGAATAGTAAAGAAGCCAACAAGGTTGAATCAGTAAAAGTCGATACTTGTTTAGATAAGTCGCTTTCTACATTTACTCTATTTTATGCTAACTTTCGAAGTGTTAAGAATAAGAACTTTTTACTGTGTAATTTTATAATAAGTAACGATTTCGATTTTATAATATTATCTGAAACCTGGCTTAACAAGGATATTAAAAACCATGAATTTGATATTCCTCACTATTCTTTATTCAGAAAGGACAGATCGCTGGATAAAAGAGGTGGAGGAGTACTCATTTATAGTAAATCTGTATTTAAGGCGAAAATTTTACATACTAGTGATGATAATGCTATCATTGATTTCTTATCTATACAATTTGATAATCTGATCTTAACAGCGGTTTACAGACCGCCGTATGCTACTTTATTTGATGATCAAACATTTACCAATTCTTTTCAATCTATCTTTGACTGCCATGGCTATAATGTAGTGGTAGGTGACTTTAATAAGTTACAGGACTGTGAAATAACCAATTTTTTTCTAACCATGATCTCAAGCAGATTATAAATGAATCAACTAGAGGTTCGCAATGCTTAGATCATGTATACTTAGAAATTGAAATGGTGAAATCGCACAGTTATGATGTTGTCAATTATTTCAAAGAATTGGACCACAAACA
>JAQBSW010013945.1:0-12715 GCA_029291075.1 Eudiplozoon nipponicum
ATTATTCTGCCGAATAACAGCATTTTTGCACTAAGCGATAAGACAGACGGCGGTCAAACACAAATTCCTAATAGAAAATTGCGTGAATTTACACAAATTATTCTGCCTAATAACAGCATTTTTGCACTAACCGAACTGACACACGGTGGTCATTTACAAATTCCTAATAGAATATTCCGTGTTTTTACTCAAATTATTCTGCCGAATAACAGCATTTTTGCACTAATTGATGTGACAGACGACGGTCATGCACAAATACCTAATGGAATATACCGTGAATTTACTCAAATTATTCTGCCGAATAAAAGCATTTATTCCTCTAACCGAACTGACACACGGTGGTCATTTACAAATTCCTAATAGAATATTCCGTGTTTTTACTCAAATTATTCTGCCGAATAACAGCATTTTTGCAATTATCGAACTGACAGACTGCGGTCATACACAAATTCCTAATAGAATATTCCGTGAATTTAGTCAAATTATTCTGCCGAATAACAGCATTTTTGCACTAACCGATGTGACAGAAGGCGTTCGTACACAAATTCCTAATAGAATATTTCGTGAATTTACTCAAATTATTCTGCCGAATAACAGCATTTTTGCGCAAGCCTAGTGACAGAAGGCGGCCATACACAATAACCTAATGGAATATTCTGTGAATTTGCTCAAATTATTCTGCCGAATAACAGCATTTTGGCAATTATCGAATTGACAGACAGCGGTCATACACAAATACATAATAGAATATTCCGTGAATTTAGTCAAATTATTCTGCCGAATAACGGCATTTTTGCACAAACCGATGTGACAGACGGCGGCAATACACAAATTCCTAAAGGAATATACCGTGAATTTACTCAAATTATTCTGCGGAATAACAGCTTTTTTGCACTAACCGAACTGACATACGGCGGCCGTACACAAATTCCTAATAGAATATTCCGTGAATTCACTCAAATTATTCTGCCGAATAACAGCATTTTTGCACTACCCGATGTGACAGAAGGGGGTCTAAAACAAATTCCTAATAGAATATTCCGTGAATTTACTCAAATTATTCTGCCGAATAACAGCATTTTGCACTAACCGATGTGACAGACGGCGGCCATACACAAATTCCTAAAAGAATATACCGTAAATTTACTTAAATTTTTCTGCGGAATAACAGCATTTTTGCACTAACCGATGTGACTGACGGCGGTCATACACAAATTCCTAATAGAATATTCCGTGAATTTACTCAAAATATTCTTCTGAATAACAGCATTTTTGCACTAACTGATGTGACAGACGGCGGTCATACACAGATTCCTAATAGAATATTCCGTGAATTTACTCAAATTATTCTGCCGAATAACAGCATTTTTGCACTAACCGAACTGACAGACGGCGGCCATACACAAATTCCTAATAGAATATTCCGTGAATTCACTCAAATTATTCTGCCGAATAAGAGCATTTTTGCACTAACCGATGTGGCAGACGGGGGTCATACACATATTCCTTATAGAATATTCCGTGAATTTACTCAAATTATTCTTCCGAATAACAGCATTTTTGCACTACCCGATGTGACAGACGGTGGTCATTCACAAATTCGTAATAGAATATTCCGTAAATTTACTCAAATTATTCTGCCGAATATCAGCATTTTTGCACTAACCGAAGTGATACGCGGCAGTCATAAATTCTAATAGAATATTCCGTAAATTTAATCAAATTTTTCTGTTGAATAACAGCATTTTTGCAGTAACCGATGTGACAGGCGGCGGTCAAACACAAAAGCGTAATAGAATATTCCGTGAATTTAATCAAATTATTCTGCCGAATAACAGCATTTTTGCACTACCTGATGTGACAGACGGCGGTCATACACAAATTCCTAATAGAATATTCCTTGAATTTACTCAATTATTTTGTCGTATAACAGCATTTTGCACTAACCGATGTGACATAAGGCGACCATACACAGATTCCTAAAAGAAATATACCGTGAATTTACTCAAATTATTCTGCGGAATAACATATTTTGCACCAACCGAACTGAGGGCA
The DNA here is from genome assembly GCA_029291075.1 of Eudiplozoon nipponicum. Lineage (NCBI taxonomy): Eukaryota > Metazoa > Platyhelminthes > Monogenea > Mazocraeidea > Diplozoidae > Eudiplozoon > Eudiplozoon nipponicum. The sequence goes on from JAQBSW010013945.1 coordinate 2,056, forward strand.
GCGGCCATACAGAATTCTAATAGAATACAGCAAGATTCTCAAATTATTCTTCCGAATAACAACATTTTTACTGCTCCCCGATCGCGACAGACGGGGTCATACACATATTCCTAATAGAATATTCGTGAATTACTCAAATTCTTGAGTGTAGCTTTTGCACCGTGTGACAGAGACGGCGGTCATACACAAATTCCTAATATAATATTCCGTGAATTTACTCACATCATTCCGCCAAATAACAGCATTTTTGCACTAACCGAACTGACAGACGGCGGTCATACACAAATTCCTAATATAATATTCCGTGAATCGACTTACATTATTCCATGGAATAACAGCATTTTTGCACTAACCGAACTGACAGACGGCGGTCATACACCTACTCATAATATAATATCCCGTGAATTTACTTACATTATTCCGCCGAATAACAGCATTTTTGCACTAAGTGAGCAGACAGACGGCGGTCAAAAACAAATTCCTAATATAATATTCCGTGAATTTACTCACATTATTCAGCCGAATAACAGTATTTTTGCACTAACCGAAATGAGTGACGGCGGTCATACACAAATTCCTACGATAATATTCCGTGAATTTGCTCACATTATTCCGCCGAATAACAGCATTTCTGCACTAGCCGAATTGACAGACGGCGGTCATACACAAATTCCTCATATGATATTCCGTGAATTTACTCACATTATTCCACCGAATAACAGCATTTTGCACTAACCTTTGTGACAGACGGCGGTCATAAACAAATACCTAATATAATATTCCGTGAATTTGCTCACATTATTCCGCCGAATAACAGCATTTCTGCACTAACCAATTTGACGGACGGCGGTCATACACAAATTCCTCATATGATATTCCGTGAATTTACTCACATTATTCCACGGAATAACAGCATTTGTGCACTAACCGAACTGACAGACGGCGGTGATACACAAATACCTAATATAATGTTCCGTGAATCTACTTACGTTATTCCGCAGAATATTAGCATTTTTGCACTAACCTTTGTGACAGACGGTGGTCATACACAAATTCCTAATATTATATTCCGTGAATATACTCACGTTATTCCACGGAATAACAGCATTTGTGCACTAACCGAACTGACAGACGGCGGTCATACACAAATTCCTAATATTATATTCCGTGAATATACTCACGTTATTCCACGGAATAACAGCATTTTTGCACTAACCGAACTGACTGACGGCGGTCATACACCTACTCCTAATATAATATTCCGTGAATTTACTTACATTATTCCGCCGAATAACAGCATTTTTGCACTAAGTGAACTGACAGACGGCGGTCATACACAAATTCCTCATATGATATTCCGTGAATTTACTCACATTATTCCACCGAATAACAGCATTTTGCACTAACCTTTGTGACAGACGGCGGTCATACACAAATTAGTAATAGAATATTCCGTGAATTTACTCACATTATTCCGCCGAATAACAGCATTTTTGCATCAACCGAACTGAGAGACGGCTGTCATACACAAATACCTAATATAATATTCCGTAAATTTACTCAAATTATTCCGTTGAATAAGAGCAATTTTGCACTAACCGATGTGACAGACGGTGGTCATACACAAATTCCTAATATAATTTTCCGTGAATTTACTCTTATTATTCCGCCGAATAACAGCATTTTTGCACCAACCGAACTGACAGACGGTGGTCATACACAAATTCCTAATATTATATTCCGTGAATAAACTTACGTTATTCCACGGAATAACAGCCATTTTGCACTCACCGAACTGACAGACGGCGGTCATACACAAATACCGAATATAATATTCCGTGCATTTTCTCACATTATTCCCTCGAATAACAGCATTATTGCACTAACCGAACTGCCTGACGGCGGTCATACACAAATACCGAATATAATATTCCGTGAATTTACTTACATTATTCCGCCGAATAACAGCATTTTTGCACTAAGTGAACAGACAGACGGCGGTCATATACAAATTCCTAATATAAAATTCCGTGAATTTACTCACATTATTCCGCCGAATAAAAATATTTTTGCACTAACCGAAATGACAGACGGCGGTCATACACAAATTCCTAATATAAAATTCCGTGAATTTGCTCACATTATTCCGCCGAATAACAGCATTTTGCACTAACCTTTGTGACAGAAGGCGGTCATACACAAATTCCTCATATGATATTCCGTGAATTTACTCACATTATTCCACCGAATAACAGCATTTTGCACTAACCTTTATGGCAGACGGCGTTCATAAACAAATACCTAATATTATTTTCCGTGAATTTTCTCACATTATTCCGCCGAATAACAGCATTTTTGCACTAACCGAACTGGTAGACGGCGGTAATACAGAAATTCCTAATATAATATTCCGTGAATTTACTTACATTATTCCGCCGAATAACAGCATTTCTGCACTAACCGAACTGGCAGACGGCGGTCATACACAAATTCCTCATATTTCATTCCGTGAATTTACTCACATTATTCAACCGAATGACAGCATTTTGCACTAACCTTTGTGACAGAAGGCGGTCATACACAAATTCCTCATATGATATTCCGTAAATTTACTCACATTATTCCACCGAATAACAGCATTTTGCACTAGCCTTTGTGACAGACGGCGGTCATACACAAATTCCTAATATAATATTCCGCGAATTTACTGACATTATTCCGCCGAATAACAGCATTTTTGCACTAAGTGAACTGACAGACGGCGGTCATACACAAATTCCTAATATAATATTACGTGAATTTACTCACATTATTCCGCTGAATAACAGCATTTTTGCACTAACCGATGTGAGAGACGGCGGTCATACAAAAATACCTAATATAATATTCCGTGAATTTACACACTTTATTCCGCTGAATAACAACATTTTTGCACTAACCAAACTGACAGACGGCAGTCATACACAAATACCTAATATAATATTCCGCGAATTTACTGACATTATTCCGCCGAATAAGAGCATTTTTGCACTAACCGAACTGACAGACGGTGGTCATACACAACTCCTAATATAATATTCCGTGAATTTACTTACATTACTCCGCCGAATAACAGCATTTTTGCATTAAGTGAACTGACAGACGGCGGTCATACACAAATTCCTAATATAATATTCTGTGAATTTACTCACATTATTCCGCGGAATAACAGCATTTTTGCACAACCCAAACTGACAGACGGCGGTCATACACAAATAAGTAATAGAATATTCCGCGAATTTACTCACATTATTCCGCCGAATAACAGCATTTTTGCATCAACCGAACTGACAGACGGCGGTCATACACAAATTCCTAATATAATATTCCGAATCTACTTTACATATTATTCCGCAGAATATTAGTATTTTTGCACTTACTGACGGACAGATTTATGGCTATACACAAATACATAATATAATATTCTGTTAATTTACTCACATTATCTGGAATAAGAGTATTTTTAAAATTAATCGAACTGATAGATTATGATCATACAAATTCCTATATATTCCGTGAATTCTACTCCACATTTTTCCAGGTTGAATAAGAGTACTTTGCACCAACTGCTGTGACAGACGGCGCTCATACACAAATTCCTAATATAATTTTCTGAATTTACTTTATTATTCTGACAAATAATATATTTCTTTTGGTAATTCAACTGAACTGACAGAGACGGTGGTCATACACAAATTCTAATATTATATTCCGTGAGTCTACTTACTATTCCATTGAATAACAGCATTTTGGTAATAACCTAACTGACATCTATGATATACGCAAATTAGTAATAGAATATTCCAATTTACTCATATTATTCCGCCGAATAACAGCATTTTGCACTAACCGAACTGACAGACGGTGGTCATACACAAATTCTAATATTATATTCCGTGAATATACTCACATTATTCCACGGAATAACAGCATTTGTGCACAAAGCTGACTGACAGACGGCGGTCATACACATATACGTAATATAATATTCCGTCAATTTACTCACATTATTCCGCCGAATAACAGCATTTTGCACTAACCGAACTGACAGACGGCGGTCATACACAAATTCCTAATATAATATTCCGTGAATCTACTTACATTATTCCGCTGAATATTAGCATTTTTGCACTAACCGACGTGACAGACGGCGGTCATACACAAATACCTAATATAATATTCCGTTAATTTAATCACATTATTCCGCCGAATAAGAGCATTTTTGCACTAATCGAACTAACAGACGGCTGTCATACACAAATTAGTAATAGAATATTTCGTGAATTTACTCACATTATTACGCCGAATAACAGAGTTTTGCATCAACCGAACTGACAGACGGCGGTCATACACAAATTCCTAATATAATATTCCGTAAATTTACTCACATTATTCCGTTGAATAAGAGCAATATTCCACTAATCGATGTGACAGACGGCGATCATGCACAAATTCCTAATATAATTTTCCGTGAATTTACTCTTATTATTCCGCCGAATAACAGCATTTTTGCACTAACCGAACTGATAGACTGTGTTGATACACAAATTCCTAATATTATATTCCGTGAATATACTCACGTTATTCCACAGAATAACAGCATTTGTGCACTAATAGAACTGACAGACGGCGGTCATACACAAATACCTAATATAATATTCCGTGCATTTACTCACATTATTCCGCCGAATAACAGCATTTTTGCACTAAACGAACTGACAGACGGCGGTCATACACCTACTCCTAATATAATATTCCGTGAATTTACTTATATTATTCCGCCGAATAACAGCATTTTTGCACTAAGTGAGCAGACAGACGGCGGTCAAAAACAAATTCCTAATATAATATTCCGTGAATTTACTCACATTATTCAGCCGAATAAGAGTATTTTTGCACTAACCGAAATGACTGACGGCGGTCATACACAAATTCCTACGATAATATTCCGTCAATTTACTCACATTATTCCGCCGAATAACAGCATTTTTGCACTAACCGAAATGACAGACGGCGGTCATACACAAATTCCTCATATGATATTCCGTGAATTTACTCACATTATTCCGCCGAATAACAGCATTTTTGCACTAACCGAACTGACAGACGGCGTTCATACACAAATTCCTAATATTATATTCCGTGAATTTACTGACATTATTCCGCCGAATAAGAGCATTTTTGCACTAACCGAACTGACAGACGGCGGTGATACACAAATTCCTAATATTATATTCCGTGAATTTACTGACATTATTCCGCCGAATAAGAGCATTTTTGCACTAACCGAACTGACAGACGGCGGTCATACACAAATTCCTAATATAATATTCCGTGAATTTACTCACATTATTCCACCGAATAACAGCATTTTGCACTAACCTTTGTGACAGACGGCGGTCATACACAAATACCTAATATAATATTCCGTGAATTTGCTCACATTATTCCGCCGAATAACAGCATTTCTGCACTAACCGAACAGACAGACGGCGGTCATACACAAATTCCTCATATGATATTCCGTGAATTTACTCACATTATTCCACCGAATAACAGCATTTTGCACCAACCTTTGTGACACACGTCGGTCATACACAAATACCTAATATAATATTCCGTGAATTTACTCACATTATTCTGCCGAATAACAGCATTTTTGCACTAACCGAACTGAGAGACGGCAGTCATGCACGAATTCCTAATATAATATTCCGTGAATTTACTCACATTATTCCGCGGAATAACAGAATTAATGCACAAATCGATGTGACAGACGTCGGTCCTACACAAATTTCTAATATAATATTCCGTAAATTTACTCACATTATTCCGCCCAATAACAGCATTTTTACACAACCCAATGTAACAGACGGCGGTCTTACACAAATTTCTAATATAATATTCCGTGAATTTATTCATAATATTCCGCCGTATAAGAGCATTTTTGCACTAAACAAGCTGACAGACGGCTGTAATACACAAATCCCCAATATAATATTCCGTAAATTTAGTCACATTATTCCGCCGAATAAGAGCATTTTTGCACTAAACGTACTGACAGACGGCGGTCATAGTCAAATTTATAATATAATATTCCGTGAATTTACTCACATTATTCCGCCGAAGAACAGCATTTTTGCACTAACCTTTGTGACAGACGGCGGTCATACACAAATTGCTAATATAATATTCCGTGTATTTAGTCACATTATTGCGCCGAATAACAGCAATTTTCCACTAACCGAACTGACAGACTGCGGTCATACACAAATACCATATATAATATTCCGTGAATTTATTCACATTATTCCGCCGAATAACAGCATTTTTGCACTAATCCAACAGAAAAAGGGCGGTCATACACAAATTCCTAATAGAATATTCCGTGAATTTACTCACATTATTCCGCCGAATAACAGCATTTTTGCACTAACCGAACTGAGAGACGGCGGTCATACACAAGTTCCTAATAGAATTTTCGTTGAATTTACTCACATTACTCCGCCGTTTAAGAGCATTTTTGCACTAACCGAACTGACAGGCGGCGGTCATACGCAAATTCCTAATTTAATATTTCGTGAATATACTCAAATTATTCCGCCGAATAACAGCATTTTTGCACTAACCAAACTGACAGACGGCGGTCATACACAAATTCCTAAAATAATATTCCGTGAATTTACTCACATTATTCCGCCGAATAACAGCATTTTGCACTAACCGAACTGACAGACGGCGGTCATACACAAATTCCTAATATAATATTCCTTAATTTACTCAAATTTTTCTTCCAAATAACAGCAATTTTGCACTACCCGATGTGACAGACGGTGGTCATTCACAAATTCGTAATAGAATATTCCGTAAATTTACTCAAATTATTCTGCCGAATATCAGCATTTTTGAACTAACCCAAGTGACACGCGGCAGTCATATACAAATTCCTAATAGAATATTCCGTGAATTTACTCAAATTATTCTGTCGAATAACAGCATTTTTGCAGTAACCGATGTGACAGACGGCGGACAAACACAAAAGCGTAATAGAATATTCCGTGAATTTAATCAAATTATTCTGTCATTATAACAGCACTTTTGGAATAACCGATGTGACAGACGTGCGGCCATACACAAATTCCTAAAAAGAATATACAGGTAGATTTACTCAAATTATTCTGCGGAATAACAGCTTTTTGCACTAACCAAACTGACAGACGGCGGACATACACACATTTCCTAATAGAATATTCCGTGAATTCACTCAAATTATTCTGCCGAATAACAGCATTTTTGCACTAACCGATGTGACAGACGGGGGTCGTACACATATTCCTAATAGAACATTCCGTTAATTTACTCAAATTTTTCTTCCAAATAACAGCAATTTTGCACTACCCGATGTGACAGACGGTGGTCATTCACAAATTCGTAATAGAATATTCCGTATATTTACACAAATTATTCTGCCGAATATCTGCATTTTTGCGCTAACCGAATTGACACGCGGCGGTCATATACAAATTCCTAATAGAATATTCCGTGAATTTACTCAAATTTTTCTGTTGAATAACAGCATTTTTGCAGTAACCGATGTGACAGACGGCGGTCAAACACAAAAGCGTAATAGAATCTTCCGTGAATTTAATCAAATTATTCTGCCGAATAACAGCATTTTTGCACTAACCGATGTGACAGACGGCGGTCATATACAAATTCCTAATAGAATATTCCGTGAATTTACTCAAATTATTCTGTCGTATAACAGCATTTTTGCACTAACCGATGTGACAGACGGCGGCCATACACAAATTCCTAAAAGAATATACCGTGAATTTACTCAAATTATTCTGCGGAATAACAGCTTTTTTGCACTAACCGAACTGACAGACGGCGGTCATACACAAATTCCTAATAGAATATTCCGTGAATTTACTCAAATTATTCTGCGGAATAACAGCATTTTTGCACTAACCGACGTGACAGACGGCGGTCATACACAAATTCCTAATAGAAAATTCCGTGAATTTACTCAAATTATTCTGTCGTATAACAGCACTTTTGGAATAACCGATGTGACAGAGTGCGGCCATACACAAATTCCTAAAAGAATATACAGTGAATTTACTCAAATTATTCTGCGGAATAACAGCTTTTTTGCACTAACCAAACTGACAGACGGCGGTCATACACCATTTCCTGATAGAATATTCCGTGAATTCACTCAAATTATTCTGCCGAATAACAGCATTTTTGCACTAACCGATGTGACAGACGGGCGTCGTACACATATTCCTAATAGAATATTCCGTTAATTTACTCAAATTTTTCTTCCAAATAACAGCAATTTTGCACTACCCGATGTGACAGACGGTGGTCATTCACAAATTCCTAATAGAATATTCCGCAAATTTACTCAAATTATTCTGCCGAATAACAGCATTTTTGCACTAACCGATGTGACAGACGGCGGTCATACACAAATACCTAATAGAATATTCCGTGAATTTACTCAAATTATTCTGCCGAATAACAGCATTTTTGCACTAACCGATGTGACAGACGGCGGTCATACACAAAGTACTAATAGAATATTACGTGAATGTACTCAATTTATACTGCCGAAAACGACATTTTTGTTCTAACCGATGTGACAGAAGACGGTCATGCACAAATACCTAATTGAATATTCCGTGGATTTGCTCAAATTATTCTGCCCAATAACAGCATTTTTGCACTTACCGATGGGACAGATGGCGGTCATACACAAAGTACTAATAGAATATTCCGTGAATTTACTCAAATTATTCTGCCGAATAACAGCATTTTTGCACTAACCGATGTGACAGACGGCGGCCATACACAAATTCCTAATAGAATATTCCGCAAATTTACTCAAATTATTCTGCCGAATAACAGCATTTTACACAAATTCCTAAAAGAATATTCCGTGAATTTACTCAAATTATTCTGCCGAATAACAGCATTTTTGCACTAACCGATGTGACAGACGGCGGTCATACACAAATTCCTAATAGAATATTCCGTGAATTTACTCAAATTATTCTGCCGAATAACAGCATTTTTGCACTAACCGATGTGACAGACGGCGGTCATACACAAATTCCTAATAGAATATTCCGTGAATTTACTCAAATTATTCTGCCGAATAACAGCATTTTTGCACTAACCGATGTGACAGACGGCGGTCATACACAAATTCCTAATAGAATATTCCGTGAATTTACTCAAATTATTCTGCCGAATAACAGCATTTTTGCACTAACCGATGTGACAGACGGCGGTCATACACAAATTCCTAATAGAATATTCCGTGAATTTACTCAAATTATTCTGCCGAATAACAGCATTTTTGCACTAACCGATGTGACAGACGGCGGTCATACACAAATTCCTAATAGAATATTCCGTGAATTTACTCAAATTATTCTGCCGAATAACAGCATTTTTGCACTAACCGAATTGACAGACGGCGGTCATATACAAATTCCTAATAGAATATTCCGTGAATTTACTCAAATTATTCTGCCGAATAACAGCATTTTTGCACTAACCGATGTGACAGACGGCGGTCAAACACAAAAGCGTAATAGAATATTCCGTGAATTTACTCAAATTATTCTGCCGAATAACAGCATTTTTGCACTAACCGATGTGACAGACGGCGGTCGTATACAAATCCCTAATAGAATATTCCGTGAATTTACTCAAATTATTCTGCCGAATAACAGCATTTTTGAGCTAACCGATGTGTCAGAAGGCGGACATACACAAAGTACTAATAGAATATTACGTGAATGTACTCAATTTATACTGCCGAAAAACGACATTTTTGTTCTAACCGATGTGACAGACGACGGTCATGCACAAATACCTAATTGAATATTCCGTGGATTTGCTCAAATTATTCTGCCCAATAACAGCATTTTTGCACTTACCGATGGGACAGATGGCGGTCATACACAAAGTACTAATAGAATATTCCGTGAATTTACTCAAATTATTCTGCCGAATAACAGCATTTTGCACTAACCGATGTGACAGACGGCGGCCATACACAAATTCCTAATAGAATATTCCGTGAATTTACTCAAATTATTCTGCCGAATAACAGCATTTTTGCACTAACCGAACTGACAGACGGCGGTCATACACAAATTCCTAAAAGAATATTCCGTGAATTTACTCAAATTATTCTGCCGAATAACAGCATTTTTGCACTAACCGACGTGACAGACGGCGGTCATACACAAATTCCTAATAGAATATTCCGTGAATTTACTCAAATTATTCTGCCGAATAACAGCATTTTTGCACTAACCGACGTGACAGACGGCGGTCATACACAAATTCCTAATAGAATATTCCGTGAATTTACTCAAATTATTCTGCCGAATAACAGCATTTTTGCAATAACCGATGTGACAGACGGCGGTCATACACAAATTCCTAATAGAATATTCCGTGAATTTACTCAAATTATTCTGCCGAATAACAGCATTTTTGCACTAACCGATGTGACAGACGGCGGTCATACACAAATTCCTAATAGAATATTCCGTGAATTTACTCAAATTATTCTGCCGAATAACAGCATTTT
>JAQBSW010013946.1:0-12712 GCA_029291075.1 Eudiplozoon nipponicum
ACAAGGTAGTGGTTCCACCAACTCGATTTGGTGTTCTATGACTGTCTTTAAACCCTTGCGTTTAGCATTGAATGGCAGAAACACGGCCAGGTGTTTCTCGATGACATCCGCCAAGTCATCGGCGACGACGGGTCTGGGTAGTCTCACTGACCTAACTACTAAGGTCCCAGTCTCAGCATAAGTCACTATCCCAGTGCTTTGTCCAATGGTCCTAGATTTGGGATCTAAAGCGAGATTAAAATGGATCAAAATGTCCATCCCAATGATGTTATCCTTTATATCAGCGACCAGAAAATTCCACGTAAATGGAGATTTCTGCCCCAATGTCACTGACAATTCTTTAACTCCATTAACCTCAATTGGACTTCCATTAGCAGCCCATAGTTGGTAATCGAATGTGGGGCTATCAATTTCCACCACATCAGATCGAACTATGCTCACCTCTGCACTCGTGTCTAAGAAATTTAAACCGCTAAGTTCATCAGTTATAACGAACTTATTGTTGCTATAAACAGCAACCTCTTTAAGATTACCCGGCAGCCGAAATCTAACAGATTTACGGACGGTATTACCGCGCGTCTTTTCCATCGAAACTTCCGAACCTAACTTCGATGATTTTAGTAAGCCACGAATATGCATAGCTTGGAGTCTTGCATGCGCAACCCCCCTACGGCTCCTATTAGTGGGGGCTTTATTAGATTTCTGGCAGTTTCGACCAGGCCACAGGAAGATTACTTCCTTTCCATCGGGGACCACCCAACTTTGGAAACGTGCATCCCCACTCCTGACATTTTCCAAACTCGGCGTATTTGCGATGCGATATGCACCACTCGCGTGGTCCTTGTACACTCTCACGCGATTCGCCTCTCCAATGCTTGGAATTTGAACGTTGACTCCGAGAATTTACCCTACTTCTGTTGGAACTTTCCTTATTGCTTTTTATCCAACCCACATCCCTGCGGAGGGTACTTAATTCATTCTCTATGGTCAGGAGTCTCTCTGAGAGATGTCTGAGTTGCTGCTCTAGGCGTGAATCTGCGGTTACTGCATACACCTTAGGTTCCATCTGACGATACACTTTGTCCAACCCTTTGAGCTTCTTGGGCTACTCTAGTTCCAATGTATCATATACATCCAAGGTGGCTCTTAGTCTAGCAGGCAATTCTGCTACAAATATACTATTTATAACTTCCTCAGATATATCAAGCCCGATGGATTTTGAAATAAGTCTGTCATAAAAATTCAGATGAAAGTAGATTTCTCATCTTTTCCTGACGAAATAAGTCAGTCATCCGTTCAATACTCTCGGGTTGATATCGTCCATGGAGTTCTTCTACTAGAAGCTCAAATGCATTTTCTGGTTCGTTCTCAGTAACAGAATTCCTGAGTCTAAACAGATTATTTTTTAATGGCTCAGGTAAGAACCACCAGGACAAAGCAAACCTTTCTATAGGGTCGGTCATTCTAGAATAGATAGAATAGAATAGAATAGAATAGAATAGAATAGAATAGAATAGAATAGAATAGAATATCTTTATTTGGATTCAAACCACACATGTTCCATCAAATAATAAAATTAGAAAATGTACAATATAAAAAGATATCACATCACATATATATGTGCAATTAGTTGTACTGTACAATTTATCAGCATCAGAAAGTTCAGCTGTAAAGAGTGATAGATTCTTCATCAAAAATAGGAAAATTTAAGGTATAATTCGAGTGTAACATTTTGCAAGAAAAAAGGGAACCATGACTAATAATTGATTGTATGTATTGTTGATTAACAAGATGATATAATGCATAACATTTCAGTTTTAATAATACAAAACTTGAAGATAGAATCTCGAGAAATTATGCTGCTGAAAAACAATTAATCCTGTCTTTTATTTAACCATGAGAAAGTATTATCATAATCAAAATTAAAAATATCAGCAGGATTGAACACTTTTTCTAGTTCGGTAGATAAAAATTTAAAAGACATTTTAGATGGAGGCGTTTCTCTAAGCCCCTTTGGCAATTGATTGTAAATTTTGTAAATTTTTGAAAAAGAGAATAGCTTGCTCGCAACATTCCTCACCAATGGTGGAGATATTGCAAAATGGCCAGATCTAGTTCCAACTTCATGACTCTTTCTTATTGGATTCATATAGGCACCAGTCCACTGGTTCAAATGGAAAACTTTTATGCAATAGCACATCCTCCGAAACCATAAAGGATGCAGTGATACAAACTGTAATCTAGTGGCATATATAGTGCAGGAGATAGGACTTATTTGTTTCACAACTTTTCTTTGTACAGCTTCTATCTTATTAGACAAACCCTTTGTTAAAGGATTCCAAGTAGCGGCAGCATATTCTAGTATCGGTCTAATCCATATTATAAACATTTTATATTTTATTTCACTCGATAAAATATTTCTATTTATTAGTGCCCATCTGTTCTTGGCACTGCCTACTATCCTTTCAATATGTCTCTCAGCAGAAGCCGTACAATGAATAGTTATGCCTAAATCCTTAATTTCTTGCATAAGTTTAATCTCAAAAACATCATTAATCTCAGCATCATGAAAATAAACATAAATGAAATCAGTTCTGTTACCTATTTTTAAAGCTCTCGTCTTTTTACTGTTTATTCTCAGCCCTAGTGTTAACAAGTATCTACTTAAATCATACAAATCTAGTGTCACATTATTTTTGGAGAATTCGACATTTTTTGGATCAATTGGGAAGATTATTTTTAAATCATCAGCGAATTTGCAAACTCGACCGTTAAGGATCTTAGTTTCCAAATGTGCAAATACAATTTTAAATAAAATGGGCCCCAAGCTTGATCCCTGTGGAACTCCACTTGTTACTCGTTTCGATTTTGATATCAAATCGTTTACTTGAATACTCATTCGTCGATTATATATATAGTATTTAAGTAATCTAAAAATATTCGGATCAATATTCAACAAACTAATCGCATTCAAAATAGCATCAAAAGATATAGAGTCAAAAGCTTTTGAGATATCTATAAATACAATTAATGCATCTAACTTTTTCTCATCTAATGTAATTACATGTTTCCACATAGAGAGCATATTAGTAGTTGTTGACCTGTCTTTCGTAAAGCCGTGTTGGCATATATCAAAATCAGCCGGCAACATACGTTCTAAATGATCTAGTATCAATCGTTCTATTATCTTCAAAAACGAAGGGATAATAGAGATTAATCTATAATCACTGGCACACGTTGGCTTACTTACTTTTGGCAAAGGTTTAGCTACTATCGTTAGTATATCGATTGGTAATTTCCCATTCTTCAAAATTCTATTTATAAAATTGCAGAGCGCATTCATAAAATTTAAAGGTAATTGAAATAGGTTATCAATCGATATACCAAGGTGATCTTTTTGTTTTCTTGATTTTATTTTTAACATTAATTCTATCAATGCATCACTGTCAATAACAAGTCCTAGATCCTGGTTTCCCGAAGGATCCGGTAGATCAATAAAATTGCTTTCGTTCTGTGGATTACATAACAAGTTGCCAAATACTTCATCCAATTCACAGAGAAATTCATAATCAGTTTTACCCACAGGTAATATAAGGTTTAATTTTTCCTTATATTTACCGTAGTCTGTGAGGAGTTTGTATCCTAGTCTAGGATTACTCTTCAGTTTGGCCAAAATAATTCTCTCTGATCTTTGACGGATTATCAGCAGTGATGAATTAATTTCTTTATCGATCATATCTAACCTCATTTTTTTAATACTATTGATAAGACTACATTTCATTATATTATCTCGTTTGATTCTTAGCTTACATAACTTCCTATTGATTCGCTTTGGTATAACATCCGTAAATGTAGATGCCCTAAATATATCAGATAATAACAATGAAACAGAAGAAACAAATTCGTCATTGTTCATGATAAAAAACATTCATAATCAATAGATAAGCTTAATTCTCTAAAAAGATTCCAGTTGATTCTGGAACATTGCACGTGTGCACTTTCAAAATTAGGTTTCTGTGCTTTGCTACTCAAAAGGTTCCATTGTAAAATAATTTGTTTATGATCCAATTCTTTGAAGTAATTTACTACATCATAACTGTGTGAGTTCAACGCTTCAACTTCTAAATATACATGATCTAAGCATTCCGAACCTCTAGTTGGTTCCTTTATAATCTGCTTAAGATCATGATTAGAAAAAAGATTGATTATTTCACAGTCATGCACCTTATTAAAATCTCCTACCACAACAATATAACCATGGCAGTCCAAAATAGATTGAAAGGAATTGGTAAACATTTGATCATCATGTAAATTAGCATACGGCGGTCTGTAAACCGCGGTTAAAATCAGGTTATCAATTTGTATAGTTAAAAAATCAATGACAGTATTATATTCGCTAGTATGTAACACTGTTGCATTTAATATCGATTTGCTATAAATAAGTACTCCTCCACCTCTTTTATCCAGGGATCTGTCTTTCCTAAATAGAGAATAATGAGGAATGTCAAATTCATAGTTTTCAATGTCCTTGTTCAGCCAGGTTTCAGATAAAATTATAAAGTCAAAATTGTTACTTATTATAAAATCACACAGCAAAAAAGTTTTATTCTTAACACTTCTACAATTAGCATAAAATAAAGTATATGTACAACACAACTCATCTTTACAGTTTTCGATAGTTACTGATTTAACTTTTTTGGTTTCCTTATAATTCGTTTGTTGGGTATCGTAGCTATAGTTCGTAGCTGTCCGCTGTCCACAACATTCATTAATGATACTCCGTTTTTTGTGATTTTAGAATCAATTGACACACCCTTTATGGTAACTTGTTCCGGATTACTTGATCCATGATCTAAATTCTTCTTCACCTTTTTTGCTGCTGACAATTTTCTTTGGAGAAAGGTCTTGTCTCTGGAGATGAATATGTTGTGGAAGTTATGACACTCTTCTTTCTTCTTATTAATATCTTCCACTTGCTTGTTTGTCGGCCTCTTTGATAGTTTTATCACAACCGGCCTTGGTCGTTCAGACTTCTTGCCCACCCTGTAACATTTCGTTATGTCGGCCTCTGTCGTATCTCTGATTAAATCATTTAACTTTTCAACATCATTTGGGTCAGCATTTTCATTTAGATTAAATAAAATTAACTGCTCCTGTTTTCCAATTCTTGCAGAAACTTCATTGAATAAAATATTTAATATTTCTTCACCTGAAGAACTGCTTTTTGTAGATATATTGTCTTCTATGGTTATTTCAGCTAACTCGATCCATGGCTTAACATCGACTCTTAATTTATCCATCTTATCATTTAACGCGACGGTCAATTCCTCAATTTTGGCGCTTAAGTTTTCATTTCTCATTTCTGCTAAATCTAATTTTGCTGAATATTTGCTAACGTCCGACTCCAGCTTAAACATTTTAATTGTAATAGTGTTGTTCTCTTCCCTTAGCTCCTTCATGGAATTTTGAAGGTCCGTAATAATTTTTCAAATTCAGTATTCAAAAGGTCGGAGCCATTTTAACCCGCGCACGTCACCCAGAATTCAATTCCAAATTTTCACAAATATCTCGTGCCAGAAAGCCGTTTTGTCAAGAAATCACAATTGATTCAGCTCAACGTGGACTACATGCAGGCTTACGAGGATGCCAAAAGGGCCTTATGCAAAGCGACCATGCTACATTCTCCTGATTGGTTTCAACCTTTTGAATTTATCACTGACGCATCTTTCGTTGCCGTAGGCGCAGTACTTCAACAGTCCATCAATGGCATACACCAACCTATCCCCTTATACTCGCAAAATCCACAACCTCGCGAGACGCGATATGATACATTAGAAAAAGAGTTACCCGCAATCTACCGGTCAAACCTACACTTCCACACCTATCTGGAAGGCCGAAAGTTCAAGATCTACACAGACCATCCTCCTCAACTCCCGATGCTTAGAGGAAAGAAAGAGTATTTATATTTACGACGTGTAAACTCACAAATTACACGAATGCACGAGTATGAATATGAAGTCACTCATGTCAAAGGACCAGAAAACGTAGTCGCAGACTCCCTAAGCCGTCCTGCAGAACTCTGTGCTTCTATCCTCTGTCCTTCACCTATAAGCACTCAGGAATTGCGAGCAGCTCAGCAAGATGATCCATTTCTTCGGACATTTGATGTCAATCGCCTGAAAACATTTGATTATGATGGAACTCTGCTGTAGTGTGAAGTAACTGGCGTGGGCCCTCGGCCGTTTATAACTGTAAAACTCCGTCACATGATCTTCGAGGTTTACCATTCAATGAGCCATCCATCTGGCGAAGCCTCAGTGGAAATTCTATCGAGAACGTATTTTTGGCCTGGCATGCGGCGAGATGTCAAGAAGTGGTCAAAACAATGTCTAGAATGTCAGAAATACAAAGTGACAAGACACACCAAAACGGCGCCACAAGTCATTCAAGTGCCCAAAGTCTGGTTCACGCACATACACGTTGATCTGTTAACCTTACCTGGCGTGAACAATATGCGATATCTACTGTCAATACCGGATTGCACCACTCGATGGCGAAGATTTCGCAACCCTACTGAAGTACTATGTTGTCAAATACACCGTGACCGCGGCTCACAATCCGAGAGCAACTAGTTTCGTCGAAAGGCCACACCGAGAAATGAAAGTGTGTTAAGGCTAGTCCAGAAGAAAATTGGCTAGCGGATTTACTGAAAGTATTCCTATCAATCCGTACAAGACCTCGTGAGCCGATCAAATGTAGTTCCACTAAAATGATATTTGGCGAATGTCTACGGCTGCCTGGCGAACTATTCCGATCACGCTCTGAAACTGCAATAACGATGAACGATCCGACATTTCTGTTTGCACTTCGCAGTCTTCTACAATATAACGCTCAGAATCGGCCGATCTGTCCTACACGTCAGCAACATGATCCAATTTATAAACACAAAGATTTTGATAGCTGCAAATGGTTCTTCGTCAACAACGATATGGATAACAGGATTCTAGCCAAACTGAAGCGCGGTCTTATCGTGTGTTAGATCGACGTCAGAATTACATCATTTTGGAGAATAATGGCAAAGCTGAAGGTCTTCAAACACAGAATATCTCCGGCAGACGTTGATACAAATGACCCGCTGTTCCGCAGTGTTTACTTATCAGGCGGTGAGGAAACGATAACTCCACCTCCAGACAGTTTTGCTGACTACGGACTGACGCCCGACATCTCATCAACAACCGAGCCAACTGACACCGTTTATTATTCTCTAATAATTTATATTAACTAATATTTTCAAAAAAGTGATAAATGTACTTTAATGTATAATCTAGAAAAAAGGCGCATTTTATTACTCAATGGCATTTTATGAGTTATGGGATTCTGATAATTTACAATTAACTTACAGAAATTATCTTGCTTGTGGATCTTTACTAAACCATACGATTTGGGAAGGAGTGCGTTTTTTTGTATTAATGACTTTCCAAGCACCAACTCTAATTCACTAGACCCAACCATTTAATTAATTAAAGTTTTAACCTCAACATATAATTTATCAGTTGGTTCCATATTTGTTTTATGGTAAACTTCTTTATGTTTTTAATGGAACATGCATCTTATCATTATAATCCCTCTGATTCATTAGCACTGTTTCCCCATCATTATCTGCTTTAAGGTATATTACTTTAATAGATAAAAAATTCTATCTCAATCATTTCAATGCATTTATCCACTCTATGTTCTTACATCCAATTCAAATTTCGTTTTATCTTTTTCTTAGTGGAATTGTGTTGTTTTAATTGTCTCCGTAATTTTATCATTCTTAGGTATGTATTCTATAGGAACAGCGATGTTCGTTTCCAGGTTAAGTATTCTATTTCTATTGTCTTTGAGATCCATAGACAATAAATCTATTACCCGTTTAAACACCGCATAATCGTTTGCATTATTTCTCGAATGGTTATAGATTCTCAGGTTTGCTAGTTTCTTCTCATGTCTCTGTCCACCGTTTCAAATTTCTTTATTCCTTTCTTTATCTGTGAAATCTTATTTGTATTTAAGGTCCATTGTATACAATATCAAGAGGAACCTCGATTTTATTCTGGATCTTTCTATAATTATTTCATTTTTTTTATTTTTACCTATATTTTCATTAAATAAATATACAGTTCCTGTTTCGGAACATTTCCTAACCTATCTAGCTAAAATCGTCGTCAAAATCTAACGAGATAATTAATAATGATACGTCATTTCCAAAATGTATATGAAAGTTTATATTTTACTAGAAACAGAAAGGTCGTGGCGTGATTCTATATTTTTTGCGTTCGTTATTAATTGTCCTGTTTTTGAAACTCTGGCTTGACACAATTTAGGAGATCATGGATCGTACCATTATTCAAGGAGCAAAATTTTCTACTCATCAGCCAACCATAAGTTCTCTATTAAATATGTGCACCAGAGCATCTCTATTTAACGTAAGTACTAATTAGAAATTTAAAAACGATTATTGTTTTCACTTAAAACCAAACCTTTGTCTTCTGGCTTTTCTTGGCTCATATATTTGGCAAATTCTGTATAGCTAGCGGAACATTATATATATATATATATATATATATATATATATATATATATATATATATATATATATATTATCCCATCAGCATTCAGCAGCATTATCTTTTAACGTTGTACTGATTCATTAATTTGCAGGATTCAGACTTTCTTAAATAATTGTTAAAATTTTATCGTTGCAAATGCTTGACAATTATTGTTTGTGTATTTTAGGCATTTATTTACGTTAAATAATTTTTCATAGAATTCTTTTAATAGAAACAATCATATTAAAAAGAATGTTCTTCAATTTAAAAAAAAATTCGTTTTTAATCATATTCGTCTCAATCAGCCATGGTGTTTAAAATATAATATAATAATAATAAAAATAGACTATGATTCCTTTTAGAACAAAATATGAATTTATTCCGTTACTTCTAATAGTCACAGCACAAAAAAGCTAATAATAATGCGTCAGAATTTTAATTTCCGTAAACAAGGAAGGAGTCTTGAGTTAGATACAGTTTGTGGCGGAGAAATAATATATAAGAAAATGTGCATGAGTGTTACAATCCTGGTAAACACTGCTTCAAATATTTTTATAAGAATAAACCTAAGACAGCAAGAGCTGCAAGTATAATCTTGGGCACATTTGCGCTAACTGGCGAATTATCATTAAGAGTCGATTTTGAGCTCTTTACCAACTAAATATTTGCGTGGAAATTTGGGGAAAATAGGACGTCACAATTTCAGATACGAATTTGTACATTTGCAACATTGAAACTAACTTCATATAATGCCAATAGCAACACCTAATACATACTTGCATTTTTGCTGGAGTAAAAGCTGTTCAGAAATATGTTTAATTCTCAATAAATTTGGACCATAGCGTACATTGACATCCATCATGTTGGTAGGATGTACTGACTCGGCAACCATAGTGTTAATACCATGAAATTTTTCGGAAGTATAATGTTGGTTTCGGTTACTGACACAATAGAGAAAGTGTTATTATCCTTTACAGACTCGGTATATATATCATATAGAGTGAGTTAGCATGCCTATTACCTCTCATTCCTCACCGAAATATATACAACATAAAGGGGTAATACCGGCTACTACTGATGAGTCGCCAGTAAGCACGAAACGAATGTGCATGTGTTTATACTTTCGGTTCATGCTCTCTTTGGTGTATCCTTCTGGTCACAACTGAAATAATTTCTTACAAGGTTTGCAACACTTAATACATATTCCGCCTTTTACCCGCTGTATATTTGGGAGGAGAATGTAGGAAAATAGGACAATACAATCTGTTATATTGTAACACGCGGCCCCGCGTTACAACCCAACCACGTTCGATCTGCACAAACACAGTGCTCTTTAAGGTCAAATATTCTAACTCTTTTCTTATGCAATCTCTGTTAGGTTCAAGCAGTTTTAATCGATATTTCTTGATTTGCAATTTTATTTGTAATTAATAGGGTTTTTATTAAATAAACAGAACTGCGCGCGATACGGATGAAACACGCAGTGGACTATTGTGTCACAGTGAACTTATTTAGCTTAGTTGGATTATTTACGCATTGGATTTACTGTTCACATTCACGTAGGCCTATCCGAACTTCAGAGAATAATGTATTAATATAATGACATGAGTTAAAACCATAGCAAGCAGTGAACTAAACATTTGTGAGTTTTTGTCATTGAAGTCTTTAAACGGTTTACATATTCATCTTTAGTGGTAACTATTAACATTGATTCTATTCATATCATCATGTATTTTCAATCGAGTTTTTGTCATTGAAGCCGTTATACGGCTTGCACATTCATTTTTAGTGATAACTTTTAACGTTGATTCTATTCATATCATCATGTACTTTCAATCGAGTTTTTGTCATTGAAGTCTTTATACGGCTTATACCTTCATTTTTAGTGATAACTTTTAACGATGACTTTTTTCATATCATCATGTATTTTAGATCGATGGCATAAATACAGTTCAATTCAGACATTTGTATACGAATAACTGCGTGTGTGCAAAACATTTCTCTTTATAAACATAAATCATTTTAACTGTTGCCGTCTAGAATACGGAAAATTTAGTCAAACTGTGAATGGTGTTTAAGACCTACCTTTGCATTAAAATCTGTTTTTGTTGCCGACCAGCACATGTTCAATTTGGACTAACTGTGAATTATATTTATATTTGCAACATTGCGCATAATATAAGTATGACACCATTTCTGCCTTCTCACATCAACAATCCGAAAAAGATCAGAGATTGATAATGTGGTAGGGTATTAATAATGGCCACCATGGATATATAGGACGGGTATGGAATCACGAACTAGATAGCAACCCCGCAAAAATACGCTACAATATTATGTCTGAACCTACTCTAGTGGAACTAATTTAACAAAAATGCTTTGATAATGCATCTTCAAAGACAACACAATATAAATTATATATATATATATAAATATATATATATATATATATATATATATATATATATATATATATATATATATATTGATCGTTTCTATTTTCACCATTTTTTAAAATGTAAGAACAAAACAACGTACTCCATGGAATAACATTTATTAATAAATCTTATTTCTACCAGTATCTACAGCCATTGTTCTGGATTCGTTAGTATATTCGTTCATCCAATCCCACTGTACATGTGTTGTAACCAATCTCCTCTTCGTTATGCTGGCCTTTGCTTTGCGCAATTTAGACCACTGCTTTTGCGCAATTTAGACCACTCCTTTTGCGTAACGTCATTTGGTGTGTCATCGCTTTCATTGTAATTGCGTCCGTAATTGATGTATGTGTCGTATTTTGCGAAGCGTTGGCTATTTTTAAAGGCATGTCGGTTATGTCTTTGTTCCAGTCCAATTTAATTTCTTTTTGAATTATTTTCTGCACGTTTAAGCAGGGCTTCAGCTTATTAATTGCAATAGCTTCAAAAGCCAGAAGCATTTTCTCTGTTTTTGCCTTGTAGAGAACTGAAAAATTGTTACTACTAACAGCATGACCTGTGAGTAGTACATGTTCGCAAATTGCTGATTTTTGTGCAGGAGCTGCACCCCTCTTTAATAGTTTTTGAGTGAAGATGCTGATTTATTCTAGTTTCGAGCCTCTTTTTTGATCTGCCGATGTACTGAGCGTTGCAGGTACATTGAAATTTGTATACAGACAAAGGTGTTGACGTCACAGAGAGGCTATCTTTTTCATTCGTGCGCATCAGTTTTGTTGTGTTGAACACCACTCTCACCTGTATTGATGGAAACTGTGCTTTTGTCGCTCGAATTACTTTTCGTTTGAAGATTTCCCCTGGAAGACCGCCTCCAAAGGGAACACTAAGCGTTACTATCTGGGGAGTTTGATTGAAGGACTTCCGCCTTTCAGGCCCATTTTATCTATGATAAATTCCCCACAGCACAAGGCAGCCAGACTATTGTTGCCGGTTGCATCAAGCCTATTCGATGAACCAGGAAGGATAGACCACGTTGTACAGGATAGCTTCTCAACGCTTCGCAGAAGAAAATTTAGCGCGACCTCAATGTTGTCCGGTGAAAGAGAGGAAAATGGTGTCCCTCGATATAAAGTCACTCTTTACTAGCATTCCAGTAAATAAAACTATAAATATCCTATGTGAATATATACGATCATCAGGAGCGGAAACACTGATAGAAGTGGACGACATGAGAGAACTACTTCTATTATGCACATCCAACGTACAATTCGTATTCCAAGGAGTCTTCTACAGACAAATTGACGGCATAGGTATGGGTAGTCCTCTTGGACCAGTATTGGCAGACATATACATGCACCATTTAGAAACAACTGGTTTAAAACCATTTATCAATGGAGCTCATTTTTACGTGCGCTACGTTGACGATACTTTCATGGTCGTTGAAAAGGATGAAGATACAAATTCACTGCTACATCACATAAACAAGGTAGACCAGGCAATCAAGTTTACAATAGAAGAAGAAAAAGACGGATATTTATCCTTCCTAGATGTAGGAATAACGAGAGATGAAGAAGGTACTCTCTCAAGGTCAGTTCACAAGAAATCAAGCTGGACTGGACAATATATCCATTATATGAGTAGTGTGCCAAGGGCGTACAAAAGGAACCTAATAATAAATTTGGGCAC
>JAQBSW010013947.1:0-12712 GCA_029291075.1 Eudiplozoon nipponicum
AAGTCTATGACCCCAGAAACGATCTGTAGGAAGTCGGACAGTCGCTTGGCTTCCTGGGTGAGAAATTGAGTGAATTGAATCAAAAACCTTCCTCTGAAGGCTGGTCGGCAGAACTGGCTTGTTGGGCTGCGTACCCGTGAAGTAAACAATTGGTAAGCCTTCCCACAGACGGCATATGAACTTGGTTGGGTGACGGGCTATTGATCTTTGAATGTGAATGTCACCGCGTTGTTCAGTTCGCAGGAGAGTTGGCGTTAGTGCAGGTTCACTGAGTGCCACGGAGTTGACAGTGAATGGTGACAGCGAAGGTGGTTGTAGAGAGACGTCTGGCCTAGACAGGGCATCTGCAATGAAGTTCTGTTTGCCCTTCACGTGAAAGACGTCAAATTGCCATTCGCTTAGACGAGAAAGCTGTCTTTCCACTCTGGCAGGGTACTTGGCGATAGATGAAGTTGCGTTTCGAAGTGCGCTAACTAGTGGTGCGTGATCTGTGAAAACAACAAATCTGCTACTGCCAATGATGCTGATAAAATGGCGCACTGCGTCGTGGATGGCGAGAAGTTCTCGGCCGAAAGTGTCGTACCTCGTTTCTACTGGTTGGAGAGTACAGAATTCAGAAGCATCTGTCGTGAGTAGAAATGGCTTTTCGAAATCTGGATGCGTTAGCATTGTGGCATTTGCTAACGAGTTGATGGCAAGTCGAAGTAATTCCTCGTCTTCGGATGACCAAACAATGATGGAATTCTTGCTCAGTCCTTTTCGGTTCCGCAGGTGCCTGCACAAAGGATAAAGTTGTTTTGAAAGGCCTGGAAGAAACTTGCGATAATAGTTTAGTACTCCCAGGATTTTCTGCAAATCGCTCAAAGTCTTTGGTGACTTGATATTCTTGATTAAATTCGTCTTTGACGGCAACGGTTGAATACCTTGGGCCGTGATACGATGCCCTAAGAAGTCGACGGATGAAGTTGCAATCTACGTCTTGTCACAGTTGATCTTGAGTCCGTGGTTGGATAAGCGTGAGAGGACATTTCGTAGATGTTTCGCATGAGATTATAGATCTGGACTGAATACCATAATGTCATCGAGATATGACATACAATAAGCAGAGTCGTCACGAAGTATGTTGTCTATGAATCTTTGAAATGTCTGAGTAGCACACTTAAGTCCAAAAGGCATGTAAAGATATTCAAAAGGCCAAATGGAGTGATGACTGCAGTTTTCTCGATATCCTCTGGTGCTACCGGTATGTGATGGTACACTTGTCTGAGGTCTATCACTGAGAAGAAGTTGCTGCCGTTGAGTTTTTCAAGTAAAGTGTTGATATTTGGAATAGGATATGCATCAGATTTTGTCACTGAATTTAGCTTACGGTAGTCTCCACAGGCTCTGTACGATCCGTTTGATTTAGAGACTAAGTGCAATAGTGACGCCCATGAACTTTTCGATAGTCTGATGATTCCCTCTTCCAAAAGCCTTGAGAATTCTTCTTGGGCAACTTTCAGCTTAGCAGGGGCCAGTGGTCACTTCTTGATTGCAATAGGTTGTCCTTCTGTGACGATATGGTGCATCGTGTTGAAGACTCGTAGCTCTGACTTGTTAAGATCGAAAAGCGATTTGTATTTTCGAAGAGCTGCTGCTATCTCTGCTGAATGATGCACTGGGGTTGGCTGAATGACCTGTAACTCCAAAAGCTCGGAGGCAAGTGTCCAAAGCTTTGTTCAAGTCCGGTGGAGGGGTCGATGATCTTTTGATTGGCAAGATCAACAATGAGCCGAAATTTCAGAAGGAAATCAAGGCCTATTATATTATGTGAGACCTTGGCAATAATGAAGTTGTGGGAAAATTCACGTCGTAGACCTATGTTGAGTGTGCGGTACCGGCAGCCATAAGTTGGTATGGGCTCGCCTGTAGCTGTTGCGAGAAGAACGCCTAGCGACATCTCGGCCATTGAATCACCTTTGAGAACTGAGACTACCGCACCTGTGTCTACGATGTACTCTTCGCCAGTTTTGAAATCAAAAAGGTGCAGAAGTTCGTTTGGCTGTTTGGCCGGATCATGCAAACAAGTAGGCTGGTGATTGCGACCGGCATTGTCTGTTTGGTTCTCTATGTGAAAAATTCGTCGTGGACGAAAAAAATTGACAGGGATGTCGGATTGTAGTTGGCTTCTTCCCTGTAGCGCCGTTGATGCCGTTGATGTGCAGAAAGTACAGTCTTCTACTTCCTGCGCCAGACGTTTCCCGATACTGATGCACCCTTGTACCTGCGGTCTGTTGTCCTTTCCGTCAGCTGTGGAAATTGGCACTCATTCGGAAATTCTTCGGAACGACAAAGACAAACTTGGCAAGCATAAAAAAAACTTCTGGTGGTTATAACACCAGTTCTTTGGGGCATATTTATTAAATGATTGCGGAGATCTCGATCGCCGCCTACCATTATAATTTGACTTGGAAACGAATTTTGGTCGAGCATTCACATGATTTATCTCCGATTTGGTAATGGCCAATCCTTCTAGAACTTTGGCCATGTTCGCCACTGTTCTCTCTAAGGAGGAGATTCTATCATCTTGCGGAGGTGAAGAAAAGGATAATGGATTCACTTTGGGTTCCAAAACCCTATATTCTAACTCACCTCTCAGATAAGTCATCTATAGAGAGAGTGTTGGGGAGCTGTCTGGCAAAGAGTTTTAATGTTTGGGGAAGATTGTTAATAAAAACAACCTTAGCCTCATGGTCAGAAATGTTGGTTTATACCAACGTTTCCGTAATTCCCTCAGTATTTCTATGGGGCCAAGATTTGGCATATCTAACTGCTCATATTTGTTTATTATCTGCTCAGTTTCAGTGGGTCCAAGCAAGGATTCTACCTCGTTTGTAGGCCAAAAATGGGATTAGGTAGCTTCCTAATGGCCTCAAGCTTAGGATAAATCCGTCGCTGCAATTCAGAAGGTAGTTTAGCAAAAACCTTTGACAGTTTTGATGACTGTCATAATCAGGAAACGGGGAGAAAGCTGAGTCAACGCGCATAAAAAATAGCTCACTATCTCCATCCCAAACAGGAACATCAATATCTAAAATTGGACCTGACATTTTAACAATCTTACGGGATCTTAAAAGCATAAATTTATAAGCAATATGAAAATGTATAAATATATAACAAAACGCTTACCCACAAACAGCTTCCACTGTTGCTTGATATTGTCCAGTACAAAAGGAAAAAACGAACAGAGGCCCCGATGGCCTTTGATGACAATGTATTATTATTTCAACACAGAACAGCGTCACTCCTTCCAAAAATTGAAATTGTCCCACAAACAGCTTCCGCTGTTGCTTGATATTGTCCAGTACAAAAGGAAAAAACGAACAGAGGCCCCGATGGCCTTTGATGACAATGTATTATTATTTCGACACAGAACAGCGTCACTCCTTCCAAAAAATTGAAATTGTCCTGTAGGGAAGACGAACAGAGGCCTCGCTGGCCTTTAGTGCCAATGAATTATTATTTTCAACAGCAAGAATAACACACTGCTTCCAAAATTTGAAAATTTCCTTTAGGGAAGACGAACAGAGGCCTCGTTAGCCTTTGAATGCTCACACCACAAATTCACGAATATATACCCAACAAAAAAGCCAGGATCACGGTAAAGAAAACACAAATGTCAATCTATTATTATATCCTCCAATACACACCACGAATATATATATATATACCCAAAAAAATTCAACAGATGACCACGATTTATCCCAAATAAATGAAAAAGGAAGTCAATTTATTTATACCAAAAAAATCAGAACAATAATCACTATCCTGGCGCGGTCGCCAATTTTGTAAACGCCCCGGCTTCAAGTAAATGCCGTACGACGTTACAAACTTGGTTAAGGTGCTCTGAATAGAGATTAGTTGCTGATATGGGGGCCCTTAAGAGGGCCAGGTAATACGTTCGCTTGAAGTCTTCCGAAGTGAAGATGTCCTAGAGCCTTGGGTGGACTCTGGTTGAGTTTTGGCTCCCGTGGTTGAGCTGTGATCGCGTTGTGTATGGTGTCATACAGGTCCTGCACTCAATTGGCTCGTCTCTCTGGTATCTCGCATCAAGACGAGTAGGGATTGACAACCGGTAAAGTGCAATATGCGCTGACAGCCGATCAAGCAGATACGCGAAGCAGGTAGAATGCAAATGTCACAACTGACTTGCATGGTAAATTACCGTGCTTAAATAGCATGCAATGTGTGCTTGCATACTATTGGTTAAACGTCGTTTAACGTGGTTAAACGGCAATTTGCTTTTTTCTCATTGGTGCAACGTAAATAGATTTGAATTTTATTTACGCAATATGTCACCGATTGATTTGTGTCGTTACAGCTGTTTTGATATTATTATGCTTCAACTATTTAAATAGCGTTTCTTGAAGGAAGTTAATTGTTACGAACCTGGTTAATTGAAATTACCTGATCTGCGTTTTGACTAACGCAGATTTCATTGTTCCAGTAATTTTCTTTTTACAATATATTTCGGCCTAACTTACCATAGGCCTACATCAGTTACATTTCACGAAACAAATGAAGCAAGCACGTTATTTCCTCTAGTCATAATATTTTGTACCTCAGACTGACCTTTCATTAGATATTCGCGTGTCACATGTGTGTGTGTGTTCATTTTTATAACTGTTGTTTTCATCTAACTAATTTAGACCAGAGTGGCTGAAGAATGATTTATTAATTGCATGCGATAACTATTCCTTTTACAAACTCAATGTAATTTACGTAACTGAGATGGGGGAGACTCATAATTCAGAAACACTCGTCATAAAAACATGCCATGAGTGATAAATCTAGAAGGCCGAAAGACTAATGCACATGTTAAATTACAATTCAAACCACTAGGTTGTACTCAAGATAGAGAAGTTAATAACAGTTATTGGCGCACGCCACGCATGTCCATGTGTATGTGTATGCATAACTAAAAACTTGGTTAAATTATTATTTTGATACACATGTACGTACATCTAAATGAAACTGCAGTCAATAGACATTAATTTACCCTTTGCACGCGTCAGACAAATTATTACTTATAAATATTGTATTATTAGAATAATTTCAATAGGTAGGGTGGGGGTGCAAAACAGAAAATTAGGGTTGAAATCAAACGAATAGTTAGAGATGAAATGAAATGTGAACTAAAAGCGTATTTTGGCTGAAGGTAGTCTGTACAACCGTGAGCTCAATAAAAATGACATTTCTCGAACTACGATCTGCCTCTGTAGATATTTTTCGGCTAGTTCATCGTTGGGTCGCAAATCGTTTATACTTTTAGTTTGTTATAGATTTGCGATTTACTACCACCAATTTAAAACTAAATAGCGAATTTTTTCACTTCCACAATCTTGATTTCAATTAGTAAGTACAAAACTCATTAAATTATGGAAAATTATTATTAGTTGGAAAATATAACCAGATTATTAGAAAAATGGAATGCTATACAACATTTGCGCAGCAGAATGAAATAGGATATTTAAGTTTTTGTGGACAGCTTCATTGTGATAGATTTTTCTATGATTTGCCTGTTACCCATAATGTATGCACAGATAACCGATGTTAATGACAACCCGCCAGTTTTTGCACAATCTGAGGTACACGTTAGAGTGCGGGAAAACGAACCAGCAACTCCATTGGCATTATTGCATGTCAACGATACGGATGAGGGGGACAATGCAAAACTCCGATATTACCTGCAGCCAATAATTGGTGGTCGGCCAACTGGCGGATTTAGTGGAATCAGTCAGTCCGAAGGTCAGATGATGTTGTCAGGACTGGATAGTGGCGGAAATTCAGGGCAGTCCAGCTCTAACAGCTATGAATACAACGCCGTTCTAAACAGTCTTCAACCAACTGAGACTGGTCAAACAGGCATTTCGCAGCAACAGCACAAATCTGCCTCACATGTATCATATTTTTATCCACGAGAGGATTTCCTGCGTCGACACATACACCTGCTGCCAGTTATGGCAGGCGTGTCGATACGTATAAGTCAGCCGTTAGACTTCGAACGCCTTCCTTCTCCGCCAGTTCTTCCGACAAGTTTAAGCGGAACACCAGCATCCTCTTTGATGGGCGGTGTTCTGCCTCCAGGCCATGGAGCGGTTAATATCGACAGGCATCATGAGGAAGGCGATCAGCCGGCCACAAAGTTTTTCGCCTTTAACGTAGTGGCCGAGGATAGCGGGAAACCAGCTTTAACCGCAGTTGCAAGAATCAACGTAGAGGTCGTCAATGTGAACGATCATGGGCCAGTAATTCGGTTCTTCCATCACGGCGTTGCTATGAACAACGAATTTCCACACGTAGAGGTATTTCATTAGCCTAGTTATTTCAGGTATTTTACATGTGTTCTTAATTTGACATCATAGATGACATGGATTAAAGACTAGTGTAAGTGAAGTTCTACGCCGGGAGTTTTTGTTGCCAATCTAGCAAGAAAAAGGTGTTTATAATTATCTGGAAATATAATCTGCAATTAGAACTGATAAAGTGAATTTATGTTACTTTATGCAAACAAGTTTCCATTAAGCATAACTAAATAAGACAGGTTGAATTTCCACCCTACAGATCAGTAATGCTCGTGGATCTCAAAAAAATCAATTTTATGTACGGTTATGACCATACACACACACATATATATATATATATATATATATATATATATATTATCAGTATAAAATAAAAGCTGCACAATATAGCAAATGCTTTTCTTATAGTAGATCGATTTCCTACGTATTGAGCACTCCTCAGATACTCGTCGGCATTGCCGCTGCCTTAGTCAATAATATCATTATGTTTTGAATTGTATGTCATTTTGTGTTTTATAGTTAGCCTTTACTTAGTTCAATAATGTTCGGTATCGCTTTCGAACTGAAGTTCCAACTAACCACTTCCGACTTATCATTAAATGGCTCGCCCAATTAATGAGTAGATGGCCATTTATCTCTGCCATGTACTGCCATTAACCTAAGTGTAAAGATTTTGTATAGCGTCGTTAAATTACGGAATCGATTATCATAGTGATCATTCAGCATAACGAATGAAGCCTGGAATTCAATACTCAAACTACTAAGACAAGTGAATAGCTCAATTATGTTCTAAAGATGCGTTTATTTCAAAGTAGGCAGCGAATTTGGCAATAACAGCTGTAAATCTGGACACTTAATAAATTTTTAATCGTTTCTGGATGATTTGTTTGCAAAATCTATCCATCTGCCTTTAATTTTGCAATTTTTTACTACCATTTAAACTTTGTCTGCTTATCTGTGAATTGTATTTCATAAAAAATGGTTAATTGCAATTATCAATATAGCAAAAACTCATTTGTTTGGACGGGCAATCCATCGGATTCAACGCGATTTCAACCTAAACAAGCGAAGCTCATAATCAGCAAGAAAAAGAGACAAGCATATAATCCATTATCATTGCATTCATAGCCAGAAAAATTAAGGAGTAAGATTTATGGGTCCGAATTAGATTAATATGGGTTTGATTTTTGCTTGAAGAAGTCCTGCCATTAAGTTTGAATTTTCTCTAAAAAAAGGAAATAAATTTTTAGTAGTTTATGTTCTTTTTGGTCGTCTCATACACATAGTTACTGTCAATACATTAAATTCTATTATGTCGTGCTGTCTTGTACTAATATTGCATTTAACACTAAATGAAAGAGTATGCGAAGTGAACATCGGTATTGAAAGTGATACGAATATTTTTTTTCACAAGAAAAAATGGATGATGAAACATATTTCCCACAAAACATGAAATTAAATGCTGTGCGCCTGTTTTTCTGCATGGGAATTGATCTGCAATTCTCTAACCTAAGTTGGTGTTACTTGTTTCTAATTTTTTAGCCGTCCTACCTTATGAACTCAATTTTAGCTAAGGAAATATTAATTTTATATACTTTATTTATTGTCCTATTTAATCCATCAAAATTTTTTTTGTATATATACTTATAAATTAATATCAAAATAATTAAATATAATGGTAAAACAAATTATTTACTTTAAAAACTAAATATTGCATTATATTCAAATTAAAGCCCGTTATTATGAATATGTTTTCGTCTTTTAGATATTTATTAATACACTGCAAGGATAGCAGTGTTTGTAATTTCATTCAATAGTTTTTTCCAGACCACTAAAATTGTTCCTTAGTCTCGCGTATCCCGAAAATGCAAGCGATTCAATTTGGATAAAATTGTCGCCTGCCGGAGTTTAAATCAGGTGCCATTTAAATGAAATTCTTAAAACTAATCCACTATGCCATTAAAACAGCGCATTACAGGCAATTTTCAGTCATCTGAAAATTACTTTTTCTTGGGTAGTCTTTCCTTCAAATGGATCTTATTTAGTGTAACTTTGAAACTTAAATTACAACCACTCAAAATCGATTTGCCGTTTAAAACAGACCACATAATAACAGTGAAAATGTATTAAATTTAATAAAAATGGTAGAATTTGATTAGATATATAAGTTATTAGTATAAAACAAATATTTCAAAAGATATGAAATGGTTTTCTTCAACTAGATCCCATTCTTCATTATTGGCAACTCATAAAATTTTGGCTTGAATTGATTTTGCCGAGATTATTCTAAGAAAAATTTGTTTAAGAGACTTGCAATTCATTCACTCCAAAACTGAGAATTCAAATTGTACATTATTTTCAATAGTATTTCCATTTAGACTTTTTCGTTGGCCGAACTTCCAGGCTGCTCCTATTTGATAAAACGTCAGATATGCAATTCCAACATAATATATTCGATCTGTCGATAGAAAACGAAAAATATTTCACCTTAGGATGTAATAGTAAATTAAGGTATAATTACAGGATTCGATTATATATATATATATATATATATATATATATATATATATATATATATATATATTTAATATAAAAAATATAAACCAACAATTGTATAATATATAAAAGGGCATTCATCAATTAGAAGTTATTCGACTTTATTTGGATCTCTTTAAGTACTAGTAATTATTGAATTATTTAAGTAATTGAATAATCAATTATTAAGAATATTGTTTTTCTAAATTTCATCTCTGGCTACTCGTTTGATTTAAAAAACTCTTAGTGATTTGAACCCTAATTTTGTGACTTGCACCCCTACCCTACCTATTGAGATTATTCTAATAATAATTGGTCTGACGTGTGCAAAGGAAAAATTAATGTCTATTGACTACAGTTTCATTTAGATATACGTACATGTGTATCAATTATATTTTATCGAAGTTTTTTTAGTTATGTATACACATATACATGCACAAGTGTGGCATGCGCCTATTTAATAGTATGCCTATAACTTTTATTAACGTGTCTATCTTGAGTGCAACCCTAGTGGTTTGAATTGAAATTTAATATGCGCATTGGTCTTTCGGACGTCTACTTTTATCAATCATGGCTTGCTTTCATGAGGAGTTTTTCTGAATTATTGGTCTCCCCCCACCAGAAAGTGTGAGGGCAATCTCAGTTACGTCAATTTACATTGAGTATATAAAACGAATAGTTAACGAGTGCAATTGTTAAATTATTATTCAGCCATTCTAGTCTCAATTAGTTAGATGAAAATAACAGTTATGAAAATGCACACACACACACACATGTGACACGCGAATATCTAAGAAAGGTCAGTCTGAAGTATAAATATTATGACTAGAGGAAATAACGCGCTTGCTTCATTATTTTCGTTTGTTAAACTTGTGAGGTATATTGCGACTGATGAAAGCTATCGATAAGTTTAGCCGAAATATTTCGAAAAAAGAAAACTACTGGAACAATGAAAGCTGCGTTAGTCAAAACGCAGATCAGGTAAGAATTGACGTCATCGGAATTGATCTGGTTAGCATTTATTTTAGTTTTGCCCTCATGGACTACGATATCAAAGCTGTACATTGCACGCAGTCTTCAATTATCTACCAAATTATGTTTTAGATCTGCCCTACTTCCAGATGCTCATTAATAGGTTTCGCTTTTAACTCAAAATGCCAACTAGCCACATACGATCTGACAGTAAAAGCCACCTACTGTTCAGCTGAGGATACTCTAATTGCATGATTTAATTAACAATAGTTTGTCGGCGCATAAAACGAAAAATGAATTGTATTAATTGGACAGATTTTGTATGCATTTAAACATATCTGCTTAGAGTAGCCAGTAAATTGTTTCAGGAGTCTTTGCTATCGTCTGGTGCATGCAAGACGAATAAATTCGAATTTATTTACAAAGCTTTTCTAATTTGCAGTCAAATTTATTAACTAAACATCTGAGTTGCCTAACTTGGTCAGACAGAGAACAAACTGCCTCTGTCTGCCTTATTGGCAATGCCAATTTATGCAATTAAAACAGGAAAAAAATAATTATCGCATTAACCATAAATGCGCAAAGACGTCATAACATCAGCAATAATCCCATGAGGCTGGAAAAAGTCAATATTTTTGTTTTATACTGCAACAAACTTAGTGGAACTTACACTCACATTGATATATTTTCTATCATGTTCTATTTGAGCAAGAAAAAGCAGTAAATAATGGCTGGCTTAAGATAACGCGATCCAATTCTCCTAGCACTGAAATCGATCTGTTCGTTTCATACCTATACTTCATTTTTAAGTTCATTATGTTGAACAAATCCGTAAGACGTATTGAGAAAAAAGCGTTTGTGAGAGTTTACCTTGCAATATTATTCCCAATTAACATCGCCAATTTGGTGCAAAATTAGTTTAAAATTATTCTCCTGTAAATTGTGGCAAAAGTTTTCCAAAAATAACAGACCAAGAGATCGTCCATCTTAAACCATATTAGAGCAATCATCTATTTCAGGCAATTCATCCGGTAGACCGGTTTCGTCTTTATTGGGAAATCATCATGTACTGCCCAGAATTTGCCGCGGACAGGACTCGAACCTGGGCACGTCTGCTTTGGAATCTGGTGCTCTAACCACCGAGCCATCCTGCCACACACTACACTACACACAATTTTCAGTTATATACTAACTATTGTAACTTTTTTAGTCTATTTTTCCTTTAGATGGAGCTCATATGGCAACCATTTAGACCCAAAGTTCCAACTAACCATCCCCAATCTGTCATTACTGAACAGACACCACATTACATGAGGAAATGGTATTGAAATGAACATTTATATAATTAAACGAACATTGGTTGCGCAGGTGGTGATAACAATTATTATAATCAAGGTTGCGGTCTTGATATAAACACCTGACCCATTAATTACTTGCATATGTCAGTATAAACTAAGAATTGTATAGTGTAGAAAAGGCAATTCATCCAGTAGACCGGTTTCATTCTTATTGGGAACTCATCATGTACTGGCCAGAATTTGCCGCGGACAGGATTCGAACCTGGGCACGTCTGCTTCGGAATCTGGTGCTCTAACCACTGAGCCATGTGTATGAGGAAAGTATTACGAAGTGTCTTGGCTATTGGCGTGAAGTTGCATGTGCAAGCAGAAGTCAATAACAATCTATCAACTCGTTCTACAATCGAAGAGTATGCACACCAAGCGTTTTACTTTAAATTTAATTAGACAATGTAACTTCTTATGTCGTTCGTTAATATTCATTGGTTGCCAAAAATGCTTTACTCGCATTGGATTCTGACACGATATGCAGATCAACAGATAATTCATCACCCATAAATAAAAATGTTGGCATTTTATTTTTACTATTACTCTGTAATTCTGAAAGTGAATGAACTTTATACCTTCGGTTTGGTATTATAATAACTTGGCTTGTTAAACGTTTAATTCATTATAAGATTGGATTGTCCATACTAGTCTTGGTTAATAATCACTAGCTGACCAACAAGGAGAAATTCGTTTAAGCAACAGATATATATATATATATATATATATATATATATATATATATATATATATATATATGAGGAAATAATCTATTCTGAGACTAGATTTGAAACAGTTTAATCTCGAAAACAAATATTTTCACTAATTGAGAATTATATTACAATGTTTCTGTTCCTAGCAGATAGTATTCCATAAACTTCGTGTGTGTGCATAGAAACCAATTTTTCCTTCAAAGCTCAAAACCTCTGTTCTCTATTAAAAGCATACTAATAATCCATTGTTGATTCTCAAGTGAATTTCTAACCACATGTGCCACATATTAATATATATATATATATATATATATATATATATATATCAGTCACTAACAAAACCTTATACACTTACTTCTAGGTATTTTGCATTTTTTAAATAGCAAATGAAGTTTATCTGCTTTGAATGTGTTTTGAATTAAGAATTCCATGCGGAAATTTTGAAAAGTTTAATTTTGAAACTAAATTTATTTTGAATTGGCCTGCTGCATCTTAGACTAAGGAAAAATTCGTCTTGAACTAAATATTTTAACAGGAATGCTATTCGATGTATTTCGGACCCCTAATTCATGCATTCTGCTCAGAAGGAAATGCATTACACCAAAAAGAGATCCTTTTTTTGACTGCCTTCACTTTTCCTTTGACCAAATATATTTTTCTGTATTTTTTGTGTCACACGATTTAGGAAGAATATGCCTTTCTAAAATAATGCTAAGATCTTCGAATAGATATTATCCTATTTTTCTTCTAATTTTTATACTAGACTATGCCCATTAAAATTAATAAATTGATAGGTAAGCAAATT
>JAQBSW010013948.1:0-12711 GCA_029291075.1 Eudiplozoon nipponicum
TCGTATGTGCTTCGTTCAGTTACGTATTGCTGGTTTGTCTGCAGAAACAAAATTAAGCATGTCTCACAAAACAAATACACTTTCTTAAATGTCTGAAGGGCAATACATGGTCAGTCCTTTTTTGGCATATTTTTTAATGTTAACTTACCTAGAACCTTCAATTTAATGTTGCCAGACTTTGCGCCACTTGGATTCTCAGCAACTGTCTAGTTTTCGACAATTTACAAATTATTTCACTTCAAGTAACTATAATTCACTCAATGTCTTCCTTTCATTCGTGAATTACAGTACGCAAAATTGGCTATCTATGTTTAACAGATTTGACCTATCATTCTATTCCTGATTCTAAATTTCAAATATTTCATCCACGAATTCTACATAGAACTTGGGCTTTAGTGGTGTCTTAGTTAATATCTCTTTCCATCTCATTTATGAAACGTTTGCTACCAGAATGGAAAATCGGTTTCCAATTGGAACTTAAATAGTTTTTTCATAAATTTACTTCATAAATGTAAAATATTTAGGGGCCATATATATATATATATATATATATATATATATATATATATATATATAATCAGCATATACACATATCATATGTAAGAGAATTGTACATTCTTCTATGTGTGAATGACCAGCAAACAGTTCAATCAGTCCTGCCTTGCTGTTAACAGTATATTGCTACACATTTAAATACTGTTTGTTGCGAAGAGCTAATATATATGCAAGTATGTATCAGGTTTTGCGAACCTAGTAACAAATTAGTTCAGTTGTTGCCAGAAGGATAATCCAAAGGCAGCATGAACGGACAGTATAATCTCATGCACATTCATTTCGTGCTTACTGGCGACTCATCAGTAGGAGCCGGTATTACGCCCTTTAACCACTATATATTTTGGTCGAAGAATGTGGGGCAATTAGATGGTACAATCTCCTATATGAATGTGTAAACACGCACTAGTGCAGCTAACTAAATAAAAAGTCTTTGACAATGCGACTTCCAAGCCAAGTCACTAAGTATAATGTATATGCCGAGCCGGTAAATGGTACCAAAACTATGGCTGTTGAGTTAGTACCTGATACTTACTGACGGTAAAATTTCCCTTGAAATGGAAATTACGCGTTTTTGTACATGCTAATATGAGTTCGTTGGAGTAGTTATAGGCAGCTGCACTGCACCCCTCCTAGCAGATGTATAAATGCACCATCTTGAACAAACGAGCCTTAAAATATAAATGACCAGTGCGCACTCTACAAACGTTACGTAGATGTTATATTATTGTTCGTATCAGACGCCACAGACACGAGAAATAATCGAGCAAGCCAATGGGGCCGATCCAGACATAAAATTCACTCTCGATGTAGAGAAAGACAATAATTGGTTAAATAGAATCACAAAAGATAATATTCGTAGTGTAAAAGTTAGCATCAAATTTAACACACAGAGAATCGTGAGGTTGGAAGCCAAAGATGAATTGCCAATGCCGTCAAAATCATTATTAGTCTAAAAATTCTCACGTATGTGCGGAAGCATATAAATTGGACGTACGAAGAAGCAATTAATCAACAAAATCAAGAAACATTTACTGCAGCAATTGATTTAAAAAAGGCTTGGATCCGTCAAGAAAATAAGAAATCTCCGATAATATATATATATATATATATATATATATATATATATATATATATATATATATTTGAAATAGTGCACACAGCCTATTTGATCAATTTTTCAATTTCACACAAAGCAAAATCCGAAAAATTATATATATACTTAAAGCTCTTTATATTAAAAGCAACAAGCGTACGGCCTAAACATCGAAACGATTTACCAACGTGATATTTTAATCGAATAGCCACGAATCACAGAACGAAAAAAATTTTTCTAGCATCCAGGCTAGTTGAAAACTCAATAGACCAGCCTCAACTTACATCCGTTCGAATTGGTAACAAACTGAAGAAGTAAAAACAGCCGAACATTGTTAACAGCGATAAAAATTTCACCAAAATATGATCACTCAACACTGCAATCTGCACACGCTGGGCTGTTATCAAGGGGACAACAAAATTAAGGAAAAAGGCAAATATAAAGGTGAAAATCTGTAAAATAAAATTCGTACATGTAACAGCCAACAAAGCAAATATTTTGAATCTTTAACAATTCCAGGTGCACTGCTTTTATTTAGCCTTGATTAATGGGTTCTCGATTGTCCTTTCATTTTGAAAATGGTGTTGAAACGAGATTTTCCGAATTTTTTGGACTTAACTTCGAGTCCCGTCTTCAGGGTTGACACCATACTCACAGGGGAAAAAACAACTATTGGCAAGTGTGGTATCCTCATTCAAAAGAGATCTATTTATATTTATTTTAATTAATAAGGTATTTTTTCATTGTATGCCCCAATACCCGGTCTTCATACCTATTCACTTAAAATCACATGTAAACACAAAATTATCCACATCACACCCCACGTACACAACAACATATATGCACATATATGTACTATAATCTGAAGTGACATTTATAGAATTACTATAAGTAAACCATATGGATTGACATAAAAGCCTATCCGTCATATCTCGATTTCTTAAATTACTTTCCCATTGCATAGAAGGATCACAAAATTGTTTATTTTAATCATATTGCAGTAATCCTCAAATTCTCGGTTTACTTAATCTCATCCTGTGTACAATAGGTTATAGAGGGAGAGGTAAGTAAAACTGTTGAAAAAATATATTATTATTCTATCGTTTGAACTATATCGAATACGGAGCTTACACTAACGAATTTAATTTTTCATTTAAATACCTGTGTTTAAACCATATATATATATATATATATATATATATATATATATATATATATATATATATATAATAAAATTACAGATAATGGAGGGTAAATGCGTTCTTATATCTATTAAAAATGGTCTTTAATGCAAATGAAAATGATACTATTTATTTTATTAGATCTTGCATCTCCAAAGATATATATATATATATATATTATTGCACATACTAAGTTGGTATATCTACCGACAAGCGTGAAAAAATTTACCTGATCTGCGTTGCGACTAACACAGGATGTGTTCCTGTCGATTTTGCCGCTGGATATAATTCTGATTCCATTCTTGGAATCAATCTTCAGTTAACCGTGCATGAAAAATCTTAAAAACTATCTAATGAAACAAGTGAGATATTTTCTCTTGCCATGTCATTTTTACATCTAAATGACATTTCACTATGTAGGTGCGTGTCACGTGTGTATTTATGTATATACGTAATTGCGATTGTACAACCAATAAAGTGAAACAAGAATGGCAGAATATGAATTTCTCATTTACATGCATTAGAATATTTTTTCATACTCATTCATACAATAACAAATCAAACGCATTTAATTTGTCAGCTCAGATTCAGGCAATCTAGTTTCAGTTATTCTATAAATAAAGTTTGCGAACTTAAAGTAAACACCAATCCCATTGTATTTAACCAGTCGTCGAACAACATAGCAAAACTATCGTCAGTCACACATAAGGACGTTTGTTTTTATTAACTATATATATGGCGAAAGCTGCAAAGACTTTACTTTTCGTAACTGCATAGAAGTTGTGCAGCCAACATTTCCAGCCGAGTACAATTTACGCGCGATTACAAAAGGTGAGAGCCACGTGGAATCAATGACCGTTTAATCATAGAAATGGATTTACAGACTTTGTTCATCACCAGATAAATCAATGATTGAGCAATAAATAAAACCGCCTAACATATGCGTATGAAACATTAATGCAAATACTTCATACACACTATAAATATCAAGGTAGTTATTTTCATTTTTGTCTTCAATGCTATAAAAATTGGATGATTTTACCTGTGCAGTAATGCTTGAACGATTATGGCTTTAGGTGCCTCAATTTGTCACACTCAGTTATCTCGCATTTACATATCTTATTTTTACTGCATCATTTTAACACGCACTTACAATCGCTTACGACTTTTGTCGGAACTAGGGTAAAACGTAGTTGAATAAAATAACATCTTTTTGTAATAATGATTTTTAGTTTAACTGAATTTTGTCAGTATACATTAAAAATTAAAATGTTGAAAATCGACAAATTAGCGGTTCAGCTTCATTTAATGTGCACGGTGCATGGTAATTATTGACTGTAAATTATTACCTAAAACAGGATTATTTAATTATTTACTTTAATTTTCACCAGGCGATTGAAAATTTACTTGTTGGAAACGGTTCACGCCTTACGATAACGAATTTTAACATAACTTTAACTGAAAAATAGGCAACAGTAAGGTAAGTTAAACAAGCGTGTGCTTTAATAAATGTAAACAGGCAAAAATATTGATTATAATAAAATTGAAGCCGGAGCTAATTCATTAATTAAATGAAGAAACGAACATTTAGAATTTGTCAACCAATTTATAGTTTATCAGAAATAAGCTCAATTTATTTCAGAGATTTTCCTAATTTTACATGGTATTTTTCCCGAATAATATTGCAGAGATCTTATTTGGTTCATCGTCATGTTCATTAAAAGAAATTTCATCTGCAGCTTTTATGTATTAGGCGTTGCGCAT
Organism: Eudiplozoon nipponicum; assembly: GCA_029291075.1. Classification (NCBI taxonomy): domain Eukaryota; kingdom Metazoa; phylum Platyhelminthes; class Monogenea; order Mazocraeidea; family Diplozoidae; genus Eudiplozoon; species Eudiplozoon nipponicum. The sequence continues at coordinate 4,594 of JAQBSW010013948.1, forward strand.
CTAGTAAAAAATTAGTTCAAATACGACCAGAATGATAAACCAAAGTCAGCATGAACGGAAGGTGTAATCTCAAGTGCATATTCGTTTCGTACTTACTGGCGACTTACAGGCACATTATATATTATATGTAGTAAGTTAGCTTTGAAATCGCTTTGTCGAAGCCTTCATATGAAGCTATCTATACTACTGCAGATTTACATATTCGTATAGGAAATTGAACCAGCCAATGGTCCCACATTCACCACCCAAACATATAGTTGGCATAGTGCGCAGTATTGGCTCCTACTGATGAGTCGCCAGTAAGCACGAAACGAATGCGCACATGAGACTATATCTTCAGTTAATGCTAACTTTGGTTTATCCTCGTAATATTTGAACTAATTTGTTAGTAGGTTCGCAAAGCTTTGTGCACAATTGTTCGTATATTAGTTCTCCACCACAAACAGTATCTATCTGTAATATATTTAATTGAATGATGTTACGACTACCGCGAAATGTGATAACTAATGTCGATCAAGGCCAGAGTGTATGGATTTTATGGAGTAATAATTGTACAGAAATGGTTTAATAAATATCCTTTGAAAATTTGCGGCGTGCTAGCTTCATATGTTGCAAGGCCGCGATTTGCTTACGCGGGTTTTCGCTTTGCACTTTTAGTTTCACAATGATCCGATTGACGCCCATTTCCAAGTACGCATCTGTTTTGTCTTCTTATTGGCTGGCTGTGGATTCCTATCTTTCTTCCGAAGGCTTCAACCTCGTTCATACTAACCACTAGAAATGATTGGATCGCACCTCATTTCCAGTGGTTAGTATGAACGAAGTTGAGGCCTTCGGAAGAAAGGGACTGAAACGCACCCAGCCTGATCGAAGACAAAAAAGATGCGTACTTGGAAATGGGGATCAATTTGGGTCTTTGCGAAACTGATAGTGCAATGCGACAACCCGCGTACGAAAATCGCCGTCTTGCACCAATACAGAAATGGTTGTAATTCTCAATTTTGATGAAAGTTAAATCAATTATGTTGGTAAAATGTACCGTTTTGGCAACCACAATGTTGGTATCAGGTACTGACGCAACAGCCATAGTGTTGGTACTAATTAAAGGCTTTATATATATATATATATATATATATATATATATATATATATATATATATATATATATAGAAAGATCGCATTGAAGTCGCATTGTTGAAGACTTTGTATGAATTTAGCTTCACTACTGCAAATTTCCATATTCGTATAGGAGGCTGTTCCGTCCATTTATCCCTCATTGTTAACCCAAATATTTAGAGGTTATAAAGCGTAATACTGGCCCTTACAGATGAGTCGCCAGTAAGCACGAAATGAATGTACACATGAGATAATACTTTACGTTTATACTGACTTCGGTTTATCTTTCTGGTCATTTCTGAACTAGTTTGTTACTAGGTGCGCAACACATAATACATAATTCCAATGTAGCATTTGTGTTATAAAAATGATATTTTTCGAGTGTAAATGGAGATGAAAAATACAAAGTATGAAATATCGATAGTGTTAGTTGATTCATGGAATTGTGCAACGTGACTTAAGCAATTTCTCGTAAACAATTAGAATTTATGTATAGCATCCTATTAAACAACCGATTATTTCGCGAGTGGTGCTGAAAATTATGTAATTTAATCAAATTTGCGGACTTGTAATGAATGTCGAATCCATGTTTTGACCGAACACGCTGCATGCTATAACTACCGTCGGTAACACTAATTGGCGCATTTCGACCTTCCATTAGAATTTATCTGCAATCTAACAAACGATCAGTGAACTGCAATGACAATATAATATAATGCAAATCAGAAATGTTGCTATTACCTCTTCAGCCTCACGCGAATTATAATTAATAGAATTGAAAGCACTGCGATTTCGATACAATGAGATGGCGCTGAAAGCTCATGGAGACTTTGACGACACTTCATTGTTTTTTATTTTTGCAGCGTCCCCATATTTATATTAGTTGCTTAGCTAAACAATTGCTGATTGCACGCGCCTTTATAATACTTATTCATCCTCGGCAGATAGTTCGCTCTTGGGAATGAATGATGACTACGGATTTTCAAAACATGGGAGTGCGTGTAACCGACATTACGGGTGGTAATGATAATGATGATGAGTTTGACGATGATGATGAGGCTGACGATGAAGGCAATAATTAGGATGATAATGCAGATAACGATAAAATGTAAGTTGATAAAAATTATGTTGACGATGATAATAATAATAATAATAATGATGATGATGATGATACTAATGATGTTGGGGACAACTGCGACGATGTTGACGATGATAAAGAAGAGGATGATGATGAAAGTGGCAATGATAATGTGGATGATGTTGCAGATAACGATGATAAGGAGGATTATCAAAATTGTGATTAAAATGATGGTGAGCAGGACGACGAGAATGAGGACAACGACCTCAATAGATAGGATGATGATGATACTGTTGATGATGATGATGATGTTGATGATGATGACGGTGTTGATGCGAATAAGGGCGATAATAATGATGATAAATCTGACGATAATGATACAAATAACATAGATAAGAAGGACCATGAATTTTATGTTTTTGATGATAATAATAATGAGGATTATGCGGATAATGTTGAGGATAATGACAACTATGCTGATGATGATGAGTATGAAGTGGTAATACAGATGAGGATGATTACGATTATGATAATAATAATATTGGGGCTGATGATGGTTATAATGATGTTGATGATGATTATAACGGCACTGATGAAGAAGATGATGATGATGAGGAGGAGGAGATTGGTGATAATAACGATAATGTTGATGATGATGATAATGGTAAAGTTGATTATGATTATGTATTTGGAGATGATGTTGATGATGATAATGGGTGCGTTGCGGATGATGATAATGATGATGATGATTTAAGGAATTATTTTAATGATGGTGCTAATGATTATGATTAAGACTTTGATGATGATTATAAGATGAGGATATTGATGATGATGTTGTGGAAAAAGAAAGATGTAGATAAGTAATATATTAACTATGGTAGCGATCATGGTAAGATTATTATTATTCTGATGATTAAAATTATGATGACATGAACAATGTTGTAATTGATAGTGATTGTAAGAATGAAATAATGGATATTTATTATTTGTATCATTTTAAAAATTCAAATTTTGTAATTTTATTGATCTCTTTGCTGTGCACGCATTCATGCATGTACAAAAATTAATTTTTACGAAATTTCTTATCAGTTTCACGTTTTGTTTATAAATATTCGATTAAAATATTTTACACGTAAATAAAGGATTGACTTATTAAAATGGAGCCTTTACAGTGTTCGTTAATGCATTTTTGTAATAATGCTATGTTAATAAAAGCCGCAATAAAGCTTATATTTATTGGAACTTTAAAATAATTACGAACTAGACGAGAATGTGCATTTAAAATATAACATTTTCGCAGACTGCACTACTGTTATTGGAAAATTTCTGACGGTTCTTATGTAAAAATAAGCTATCTTCAAATAAAAGCAAAACTTTTCTCATTTAGCTTCTTCATTAGCTTTCTTCATTTCTGTATATTTAAATAGGTAAATTTTAAAGTTGAATTAAAAATGGATTCGCAGTTGAAGTGTTTAGACGGGTCTAACACAGCATCATTCAGAAAAACTGAAACCTCTCAAAGTTTTACGCCATTTCAGTATATTGTAACGAAAGAGGGAGTAAGTCAATATGCAGAAATTGGTCAACGCATAACGCCGTGCGGACTTTGTGTCAACTAGTGCCAATGTGTTGCCATTGAGCAGAAAATTCATGCGTCAATGAGATGGCGCTGAAAGCTGATGGAGACGTTGACCACACTTCATTGTTTTTTTCTGAATTAATTTGCTACTCGTCACGCCACGTCAAATACACGTAATGTATGATATTTTTTCGAATCCAAGTACATATAAACGATATTTTGCGGCATAATTCACTTTAATACGTTTGAATATTAAGGGCAAAACTTTGGCTTGTCGCCCCGTTAATAGAAAAACCGTAGTTGGTTTTATTATTATATTTTGAAGAACAGGTATAGCATATATATTAAGTATTCATATCGAGTTTATAATTAAATTACCTAATTAGTTTCATGCGAAACAAAAATCTTTTTGCATATATTTCAGCTCCAAATTTTTTGAATGGGGGATATTCTGCGAGCAAATCCGATAAAATATTTTAGCTAATATTACGGTTTTCCTAATATAATAATATAAAATAAATGTCTTTATAATGAAGTCCGTAAAAATACACAAGGGAAACATCCTGATTAAAATGGTAACTAGAAATTTGAAATAATAATAATGGAATTCCGTTGCGTCTATTTAATTAGTTGAAGAAAAGGCAATTCATCCAGTAGACCGGTTTCGTCCTTGTTGGGAACTCATCAAGTACTGGCCAGAATTTGCCGCGGACAGGATACGAACCGGGGCACGTCTGCTTCGGAATCTGGTGCTCTAACCACTGAGCTATCCTGCCGCACACTACACTACACATAATTTTCAGTTATATACTAACTAATGTAACTTGGTTAGTCAATTTTTCCTTTAGGTGGAGCTCATATGGCATCCATTTAGACCCAAAAGTTCCAACTAACCAAGCCCAATCTGTCATTACTGAACAGACACCACATTACATGGGGAAATGGTATTGAAATGAACATTTATATAATTAAACGAACATTAGTTGCGCGGGTGGTGATAACAATTATTATAATCAAGGTTGCGGTCTTGATATAAAAACCTGACACATTAATTACTTACATATGTCAGTATAAACTAAGAATTGTATAGTGTAGAAAAGGCAATTCATCCAGTAGACCGGTTTCGTCCTTATTGGGAACTCATCAAGTACTGGCCGGAATTTGCCGCGGACGGGATACGAACCTGGGCACGTCTGCTTCGGAATCTGGTGCTCTAATCACTGAGCTATCCTACCGCACACTACACAACACACAATTTTCAGTTATATACTAACTAATGTAACTTGGTTAGTCAATTTTTCCTTTAGATGGAGCTCATATGGCATCCATTTAGACCCAAAGTTCCAACTAACCATGCCCAATCTGTCATTACAGAACAGACACCACATTACATGGGGAAGTGGTATTGAAATGAACATTTTATATAATTAAACGAACATTGGTTGCGCGGGTGGTGATAACAATTATTATAATCCGAAGCAGACGTGCCCAGGTTCGTATCCTGTCCGCGGCAAATTCTGGCCAGTACTTGATGAGTTCCCAATAAGGACGAAACCGGTCTACTGGATGGATTGCCTTTTGTACACTATACAATTCTTAGTTTATACTGACATATGTAAGTAATTAATGGGTCAGGTGTTTATATCAAGACCACAACCTTGATTATAATAATTGTTATCACCACCCGCGCAACCAATGTTCGTTTAATTATATAAATGTTCATTTTAATACCACTTCCCCATGTAATGTGGTGTCTGTTCAGTAATGACAGATTGGGCATGGTTAGTTGGAACTTTGGGTCGAAATGGATACCATATGAGCTCCACCTAAAGGAAAAATTGACTAACCAAGTTACATTAGTTAGTATATAACTGAAATTGTGTGTAGTGTAGTGTGCGGCAGGATAGCTCAGTGGTTAGAGCACCAGATTCCGAAGCAGACGTGCGCAGGTTCTTATCCTGTCCGCGGCAAATTCTGGCCAGTACTTGATGAGTTCCCAATAAGGACGAAACCGGTCTACTGGATGAATTGCCTTTTCTACACTATACAATTCTTAGTTTATACTGACATATGTAAGTAATTAATAGGTCAGGTGTTTATATCGAGACCGCAACCTTGATTATAATAATTGTTATCACCACCCGCGCAACCAATGTTCGTTTAATTAGTTGAATGTCATTAAGAGTACATAGATAATAAAAGCTTTAACATATTATAGAAAAGACAGAAAAATGGAAATTCTCTTGCAGATTTGGCGTCATTTTGAGGGAAGGCAGAAAACCGGTAACATTATATTATATATATTATAAATTATTAATATATTATTATATATATTATATAAATTTATCACTATAAATTTAATTTTCATTAAAATATCCAATATAATTAAACAATAATTGATTGCGCGGGTGGTGGTAACAATTTTTAAAATCAAGTTTGTGAGCTTGAATTAAACACCAATCCAATTGTATTTAACCATGGTCGAACAACATAACAAAACTACCGTCAGCCGCAACGCATTGACGCGTTTCGACCTTCCATGATCATCATCGGAGTACGATCCACACTAGTCGGTTTGTCGTCGTACTCTGTTGATGATCATGAAAGATCAAAACGCGTCAGTGCTATGCGACTGGCAGTAGTTTTGTTATGTTGTTCGACGACTGGTTAAAGACAATAGGATTGGTGCTTAGCTCGCAAATTTGATTTAAAGAATTTTTACCACCACCCGCGCAATCAATTATTGTTAAATTGTATTGTCTATATATATATATATATATATATATATATATATATATATATATATATATGTGTGTGTGTGTGTGTGTGTGGCCTAAGCTAAAAACAGCTTATGTTCGTGACTGCATAGAAATTGTGCAGCCGATATTTACAGTCAAGTACAATGTATGCAAGATGTGAGAGCCGCATATCTTATTTTGCTTTCCAAATATATGCAATGCGGATTGATTCTCGCTGGTCGGTTTTCTGTCGTATTCTGATGATGATCATGGAAGGTCGAAGTGCGTCAGTGCGTTGCGATTGGCGGTAATTTTTTTAATGTTGTTCGACGAATAGTTAAATTCAATATAATTTGCGTTTACTTTAAGCTATCAAACTTGATTTAAAGAATTATTACCATCACCCGCGCAATCAATTATTGTTTAATTGTATTGTCTATATGTATGTGTGTGGCGAAAGCTACAAACAGCTAATGTTCGTGACTGCATAGAAATAGTGCAGCCGACATGTACAGTCATGTACAATGTATGCAAGATGTGAGAGCCGCATATCTAATTTTGCTTTCCAAATACATGCAATGTGGTTTGATCCTCGCTAGTCAGTTTGCCGTCTTACTCTGATGATGATTATAGAAAGTCGAAACGCGTCAGTGCGTTGCAATTGGCGGTAGTTTTGTTATGTTGTTCGACGAATGGTTAAAGTCAATATAATTGGTGTTTACTTTAAGCTTTCAAACTTAATTAAAAGAATTATTACCATCACCCGCGCAATCAATTATTGTTTAATTGTATTGTCTATATATATGTGTGTGGCGAAGGCTTCAAACAGCTAATGTTTGTGACTGCATAGAAATTATGCAGCCGACATTTCCAGTCACGTACAAAGTATGCAAGACTGCTAGAGGTGAGAGCCGCATATCTAATTTTGATTTCGATATATATGCAATGCGGTTTGATCCTCGCTAGTTAATTATCCGTCGTACTCTGATGATGATCATGGATGATCGAAACGCGTTAGTGAGTTGCGACTGAGGTAGTTCTGTTATGTTGTTCGACGACTGGTTAAAGACAATGGGATTGGTGTTTACTTCAAGCTCCTAAAATTGATTTAAAGAATCCATTGGCATTGTCTTAGGCGACGTTAGAATTGACGATATAAATCTTCATTTTTATTTCTATGGACGTGGGTTTGGGATAAAATGTAATTAAATATTTCTGCCGATATGCACTAAATTTGTACTAGATGACTTCAGTGATCCATTAGGTGTATTTCTTAATAATAAACGAAATATATCAACAATTAAAAAATTCTACTTTATTTCCGTGTAACCGTAAATACGCATGGCTATGAATGTGTTATTAAATAACACTGCATTCTTGATACCTTGTAAGGATGTTTGTGTTAAAATCATAATTTTCCTTTTCTTAGATGATCTCACACCAAAGGCAAACAAACCACACCTTTTCGAAAGGTCTGCAAATGGGGAACTAGTGGGGAAATTTTTCTTTCGGTTGCCTAAATACACTCATTGCATCTGGAAGGCTTGTTTAGTTCAACCACTGCAAAATTTAGCAACAAGAGTTAATATATTACAGTTAAATACTGT